>VZRQ01008075.1:295713-310468 GCA_013397975.1 Machaerirhynchus nigripectus | reverse complement strand
TTTTTTTTTGCAAAATCAGAGGCAGTAAGTGCAGATGTTAGGCATAGACTTAAAAACTTTACTGTTATAATTTACTTTTTCCTCATACCTTATGCTTCATCTAAGCCACAGAGGGTCAACAACTGCAAAGGTTTATGTTGGAGGAGATCATTCTTGTTGAAAAGGAAGTGTCTGAATAAGGATCCACAAACGAAACTGGGAGCACTATGGTGGTCTAACCTTGGCATGGTTTGTGTTTGCTGGCTAGTCTCAGGTCCATGGTGTATTGCACTTGCTGCCCACCTGATGCAGACCTGCTGTGAGCAGCAGTTTTTCACCTGGCCTTTCCGGATGTCTGTAGCAGAGGCTGCCACAGCACCAAAAAAAAACAAACCCTGAAGTAAAGGAGTACCTTGCGTGACAAATGGTGAAATATCACGCTGGTTAGCAGATTTGGCAGATCTGCCTTTGCTCTGGGACCACCCTTCCTGCAGAAATTTACTTGTGAATTGTATATCTACACATATTGTGTGTGTGGTGATGTGTAACTTCCAGATGTACATATGAGTCTGTGATTTACAGTGGGGTCTATGTGAATAATCACAACTGTTGTGCACTGCACAGATTTTTACGGGATGTTTCCAAGAATTTTGAACAAAAAGGACACGGAGCCAGGACATATTTCAAAGATATCATCATCTATACATGTGTCTCTCCTTGCTTCCTACAGTCTGAGTTCCTATAAATAGGAACAATCCCAGTCTGAGAAAGAAAACGAGAAATAGCTCAAATAATACGGACTTTTTTTATCATAATGGTCTGCATGTGCCAAATTTAAATGTGCACACAGATGCCACTGAAGTAGAGATGGCTCCAAACCAGTCTCATGCTTTTAGCCTAGAAAACACTTTTTCATTTCCCAAGAGAATATGAAATCCCTCACTGAGTATGAGAGATTGTACCTTAAAAATTATTTCAAGTGATTATATTTATAGGCTGTTTATGAGGCTCATTACTATGTACATGAGCACATAAATGAAATTAGCCTCACAAGAGGCATTTATCCAAGGACACACAGGATGTCTGCAGCAGAGCCAGGAACCAGAAGATATCTTCCAAGTTTAGTCCAGTATCTTAACCACACTGCTATTTTTGCCTGCTTGTGTCCTATCGTACTCCATTAGTGACCAGAAATCTTCATGCGGAGACCTCTGCTCTTTCTTTCCAAAGAAGATCATGTGTGGCTTGTGTGTTCCTCCCATCATATCAGGACATCTCAAAAAGAATATGCACTTGTGTCATCAGTCAAGATCACTACTTGTAAATGACTGAAGGAAGTAGCAAAAGAAAACAAAAGGCATATGTAAAGTAAAATATTACAGATCTTTTTTAAAAGAATATCTCATGCTTCTGCTATAAAGAAATACCCTATTCAGGGAAATCCATTACCCAATTTAGTATGGAGGGGATAATCTACTGTGGATGTTAATCCTTTGGAGTCTATTTTAGCACTCTATTTCATAAAATTATTGCTTCATTCTCTGATAATTTTACAATTCTTTATCATTAATTTTATATATAGAAAAGGATTGATGGAACTACTTATTGTTGAGATTTCCCATCCTTTCCCATTAGGAATTTTCCTTTTCAGTTGCTGTAAGAGTAGGATTAAATTTTCCAAGCAAGAAGATTGAGATTAGTGTGCAGGCCTGGGGCTTGGAGCAGTACCTGCCTGCCAAGGTCTCTCTGCTGCCAGGATATCCATGAGGCTCGTTCCTGCAGTTTGGTGGGCTGATCCCATAGGGGAGGACAGGAAGTTCTTGTTGCTACTGGTCTGTGGCTGATGACAGGCAGAAGCTTGAGCTTTGAGCAGAACTGTGGCATATGATACACAGTATTCTGGAAATGCAGGCCCTTCCTTAAAATGTGCATTAAAACCCAGCACTGACTTTTTGGTTAATTTTGTATCTGCCTCGGTTGCCTACCTGTTAAGTGGAGATGAACATAGTTCTCTGTCTCCTCAGGTGTTAGGAAGATAAATTTACATGTGTTACAAAGCACACTGTCACTATAGTGAAAAAAAACCTGCTTGAGAATCTATGGAAACATTAACAACTCTGTCTTCAGAGCAGAGTTTGAATCCTGTACAGGAAATACAGTATGGCATTAAAAAGTGATGAGAAAATAAAATATGAAATATTTTGTCTTATGGATTAGTAGTGTCCATTCAACACTGAGAACAAGGCAAGGGGATTCCCATTAGAATTAGATGCGATTCTGCAGATTTTATTCTAATGAAGAGACTCAAGGATTTAGTTAAGGTGGAATAAGCAGTCTTAATTCCAGTGCTTCAGGAATTTTAGCTGTTCACTTTGCAACTTGTCTTTTAATATACTTTCTGTTGTGTTATATAAAGTGACTAAGGTGGAAATTTAGAAGCTCCATTAGGCTAATGTAGAAATCCTAGTATCATATTCCAGAAATCCCAGGCTTGGTATGACACCTCTTCCCCGGCCAAAAGGCACTGGTATTCATGCTGGCAGACGTGCAACAACCACCAGCTCTAAGGAGGAGGCCAGAGTTGGGGACTGAACACTGAAGGTATTCCAGAACCGCGTACAAGCAGAGCCACAGGCGCTGTAGGGCTCCTAGGGGAGCTGGGGTGAGTGGCAGGGTGTGCAGCTTGCAAAGTTCGCTGCTGGAAGTGGGTTTTAATAGGTGGTTCAGGAAATGATTGTGATGTTTAAGAGGGTGTTCTGCTGAAGTGAGTCCAACTGCTTCCAGACAGTCCTGTGGGGCCAAAGTGTGCCATGGCACCTTGTCATCTACCAGCCTACTTGGATCATGGGTTACGTGTGTATAAGTGTTTGTATATAAGAAGGCATCCATCATTTCGGTTCAGAGATGGTCCTTTTCAATGCAGCATGTTGGAATTTAGGGTATCTGTTTTCATTCATCGTTGGAGGAGTTACACAACTAAGTATCCATATACCACCAGATTTTTTTTTTCTTTTTTTTTGTCTTGCTGGTTAGTGCTGTAACAAGACTAGTTCTTGAATTAGGTGTTACTGTGTTTCCTGCATGCAAGGAGGCAGCAACTAAATTATTGCATAAAATAGGTGTATAAATATGGTGAAGTTCGTATACTGCTCTTTGTGATGCTGAAGAACAAGTGAATGACTTGCTGTGACAGTGAGAGCATGGGATCCGTCACCTTCCTCTTATAGCCAAGAACTTAATAATAGAAAAGACCAATTCAGAGAAGCATGCAGAGAGGGTCTTTCATTTGCCCTATCATTCTTCACTACTGTTTCCTCCTACTTGATCTCTCACTTTACACCTAAGACATGTTTCTCTTGCTGTTTGAAGAGTGCTGACTAGAGATTGACTCTTATCTAATATTATTTAGTGTTAACTCCCCTTTTCCACTCAGACTGCAATGACTGCTTCAGGGTCATGCGGCTGGAAATGAGAATGTGTTCTCCACAGGTAGTCAGCTCACTGAGCTGGCCCCCCAAAGTGTCTGCTGTTTACTACAAACAGTTTTTTTTCTTTTATTACAAACAGAAATCTCAGCTGCCGAGAGAACCACCTGCATACAAGCATGCAGATAGTGTAGCAGTGGTTGCTGTATGGTACACATTAGGATTCCAGTCTGAATGATGCAGATGTTCAGGGACTTGCAGTGGTTTTAAGGTGACCCAGAGTTGCTTGAGTGACAAGGAGTTGGGACAGTCCTATGGGGCATTTATTATTATTATTATTACAATACTTTGGAAACAAGAGCTAAGAGCTTGCTAAAAGCTGACATTTGCAGCTAAAATATGTAATGCCTGAAGAAATGCAAAAGCAGCCGTTATTAATATTGGCTTTTCCTAGCAGTAAACTTGAAATATGATGATAGTCTGTAAGCATGTGATGCCTCTTTACAATTAAAAAATGTGCCTGAGCAGGCACATTACATACAATTAAAAAATGTGCCTGAGTACTGTGTCTGAGCAGGAATCCAGCAGTGAAGGACAGCACATAAAACTAAGCTAAATCGGTACAGTGTCAGGTGGAAAGGAATTGAGAAAATGGTTGGTGCCATGCCCTCGGCCACAACCCTAACTGAATAAAGGAAAATACGTAATTGTGTCCCAAAACCTTGTTAACTTGGCTTCCACTGTTAGACCAATGGGCAAAGCAAACTGGAAACTTACACAACTGTCATAAAAACAGAGGCTTTAAAAATGAAGTACCAAGCCCAAGAGTTTATAGCATGGTCCCAGCTGTTGAGATAGGAATTATGAATGTGCAGAGAGACAACAACCAAATGCATCCCTCACTATCTCCTGTCTGTTGCTCAGTGAGATAATCACTTGCCTCTTCTCATACTCAGTCTAAAAATTTGTTTGAAAGGTATCAAGGAAATACTAAGACTGCAGATGGTGTCTGGAGATTGTTATATATCATTGCACAGGCAAAAACAATGTTAAAAAAACATTAAGGTTGCAAAGTCAAGTGTTCAAGAGGTATTAAATTACCTCTTGGTGTAATGGTTGTCTACACAGTTGTTATGGGCTTCTCTGTGAATGCACATTATCTTTTTATTATTCATTATAATTATCCCATTACTCATTAACCTTAAATGTGGGATCATATGGAATTTTCCTACTTGTTCTTTTAATTTAATTTACGTGTGAAAAAGGTTTTAGCTTTAAAAAATAAAGGAACCTGAAAATGCCATTCCATGGCATATTGACAAATGGATCGTCAGCAAGGTTGAAATATTTCTATTTATCACAGAGACATGGAGAGTCTGGCAGCATTATATTTTAATAGTCTGTGTAGACCAGTGCTGGAAGGGGCAGGATCACTTTGCAGCTGGGTGTAGATGATTTTTGGTGACAGCGGAGGAGTGGTCAGTGTCAGGAATTTGGGGGTTACAGCCAGGACGAAGAGGGAAAATGGCTGCCCACTTTTTTTCCTTGTATGTCTCCGTGTCCTTCTGTTCTCACCCATTTTGGCTCCTCTCGTGTCCTGCCTAGTCCTTCAAATCAGTTTGGCTCATCTTAACTACCTAGTTGCCATCACTGCTGCTTTTTCAGTCTTAATTTTAGTCAATTCTTAATCTTAGGTCCCATTTTCCACAGGTGTTTCCAGATCCCTGTTTCATTCTTCTCCACTTCAGACTGTAATGCTTACTCACCCTGCGTTCCTTTTACAACACCAGTGCCTTGATGTATTGTCTTAACTCCCCCTGTAACCAAGGCACATCCCTCTTTTACTCCTCAGTCTCCTTTTATACTCCCTCCTCCACACCTCCTCATCTCAGTGAGTGATGGGCAACACCCCAACAGCCCAGCAGTATCATAATTGCAGAGATAATGCAATACGCCACAGTACTGCTGGAATTATGTGCCAGCATCTCCTGCCATGCCTGTGATCCCTGCCTCTTGCTCTGTACAACTCCAGTTCCTGGGAGGAAGGTGTCATTCCATGTCTGTCTGCAGAGGTCTGTGGAAGCTGGGAGGGAAGCATGTATAGGGACTTCAGGGAGATATATGCTGAGGATGCAGGGACTCTGCATTTTCAAGTGTTTCTCATGTTGCCAAACCTGGAAGGTTTTCACAGGAAAGGTAGAAGGTACATCCCTAGCAGAATGAGTCACCGACTTGGCCAAATTTCTGGTCCCTCTTCCACATGTTGTAAGGAACCTTGCCTTCCTTCAGGCTCCTTCCAGCCACTATCCAAGGAGAAGAAGCTGGATGAGCTTGGCCGTTTTGGCCTGCATTTGGCACCACTTTATTCCAACACAGGTAAAAAAATTGTATCTCTCTTGAGAAACAAGAAAAGGACAAAAGGTTTGACTGAAATTTCTCACCATGAATTTGAAGGGAGGATGTGATCTGCAGGATGGAAATACTCAGCTGCAGTGCTTGAGATCTAACAAACCAGTGGTTCACTCCAATGAATGTCTGAGACCATGGGAAATAAGCCCCCATAAGCCCCCATAGCGAAGAACACTACTGGCCCTTCTGATAAAATATTTGAATAATTGACTAGCACAAAGAAATATCTATTGCTAAAATACAGTTTCCCAATTAAATGAAATAAAGTTATTGTTCGGGTTTTTTCTCCTACAAGCTCTTCACTGTACAGAAGCATCTACCTTTACTTGGTGGGAATGTACCAAATGGCCAAAGTGCAAATTATCTGCAAGCTGAATTTATGTCAGTATTTCATCTGAAAAACTATATCAAAAGATTAATATTTAACTCCTACTCACTTTCAGTTGTTTCTGCTTGTAATTCTTACCCTGCTGATGTGAGGTGAGAATTCTTTGGCAAAGACTGCTCTTGAGGTTTTAAGCTAATATATATTTTGCTGCCATAGGATCCTGAGACGACAAGCATGTTGATATCAGGGGTGTACAACCTAAAATTGTAAGGAAAATGGAACCTGTGTACATCTGTACTTAGCAGAAATGTCTTTAAAGCCCTTTATTGAAAAGAAGTCAGTAAGAGGTGAGATTGATTGGATCCTCAGTTTATGAGACTCAATTCTTCCTCTGTAAATGAACTTAATATTCTCACCTTCTACTTTATTTTAACTCTGTCCACAACCCCGCTGAGGCACCTCGGCTGACATGAATTTAGATGTTTATGGCACACTGTGTTCTCTCTTCCCATCTAGTAGGAAGGATTTCCAAGTTAAAAAGAGTAGCGCAGTGATATCTTTTTCCCCCCGTGAATATTTTTGTTCTACATTCAAAGAACTGCAACATAAGTAAGAAAGTGGAGCCTAAAGCATCTGCGGCTGAGGAATGGGGGCAACAGAAAAAAATAATGGAGAGAAAAATTGAGAAAAAGAAAGTGCTTGTGCTGGCAAGACAGGCAGTTAGGCAGGGACAGAAATAAAGAGGAAACAAAACAGATGAAGGATTACAGAGTAAAAACTATTTGGGTATAGGATGTTGGAAGTGGTAAATAGGGTAGAACAAAAGGGAAGAGCATTTGCTGAAAGTGAATAGAAATCACGATAAAGTTTCCACCATCTCCTAATAAAAATACAGTTGCTTTGAGTCCTTGTGCTTTATTAAAAACTCCAGCTGGAATACATAAAAGAAGGCAGGCAAATTATTCTCAAGCCAGATAACTTCAGATGAAGGAGAATGTAGAGATTAGATGAGATTTTTTGAAGGCAAAAATATTTGACGGACAAGACTGAAAATGCACCAAGGAGGGGAGGAAGGAAAAGAAAAATGGTAGAGGGAAAAAAAGAGGGAAGATTTGCACTATAATTAGCATTTGTCTGTTTGCAGGAAATAAATGATCTCTTACCCAAAGAATTTTCTGGTACAGGAAAGTGTCAGTCCTAACCCTGTTTTTGTTAGATGTCAGGTATTACCCTCCCTTTTGTTCTGGCAAGTGTACAAATGCAGGATTAGGAGGTTAAACATTTCTACTGTGTGCTCTGTTCAGAATGGGCTTGGTACTGTTTAGTGGACAATGAGCTATACTGCAGCTGACAAAATACAGATTTCCTGAACCAAATATAGTCAGTTCAATACATTTTCTTTGGTTATGATGGACGGTAATCTAGTGTGACATAAGGTTTGATTTTGCACGGCAGGCTGCATTGGTTCTGTGGTAAATGGAAGCTGTCCATTAAAAAAAAAGTGCCATTATTCCTATAAAAGAGTGAACTGATTTGAAAAACGGAGAATTGGTTCAAGTCTGCAGCTTACCTGCACATGGAACTTTCTACCCAACTCCCAGTACTGTACTTCTCCATTTGCTATGCATTCTCTCCCTATCTTGGCAAGACAGAATTTGAGAGCCGGAAATTCCCCCTCTGTTGGGAATCGTTACACACAATCTTTTGATTCCATATTTAGTGGACACTTATAATTTTTCTTGTAATGCTTTCAGGGAAGCTTTACATGTTGATAAGAAGGCACTAGCAGTCCTAGTACGTGTTTTTATGTGCTTTCCACTTCAGTTCCCGGTTGTGTTTAGGTGAGAAGGAAAAGAATAGCATTTTGTTATGGCTGAAGATTACAGTTCCTCCCAACCTGTGATTTTTCTTTATTTGTAAAATACTTTGGACTGAATAGACTCTGAATTACTGTAGGGCTTACTGGCGCAAGATAAAGTGCAGATTGCTTTTCCCAGTCATGAATTTCAGTTAAAAACAAACAACTGATGAACACATTTCCCTAGAGACTGATTTAAATAGGGGTATTTCATTTGTATATTTCCTCAATAATATTTTCCTGAATGTGTAGAGATAAAAGAGAGTTTTTGCTTAAGACATTTTTGAAAACATTTTAGAGACTTTTTTTAGACTATGGTTTTTCCTTTTTCAAGGGGACCAAGTAGGAAAATATTTCTTGCAGTTGGGTCAAGACAGAATTTTTATGGGAAAATTAAATAAAAAATCAAATTTGAACTAAACTGAAAAAATAAGGTAATGTTTTGAGATTTCATCAAAACCATACAATTTCCAGCAGTTGTAATGAAAAATTATTTTTACAAGCACTTTTGAAAGAAGTTTTGGAAGGAATTGCAAGGGTACCTTGTTTTAGATGGGGGTCTATTAGGAGATAAAATAGAAATTATTAGCAAGGGCTCCTTCAGGTCTTATTTACAGCCAGCATTAGATAAAGTGTTATTTAGTGGGCAGATAAGCCTGCTCAATATGAAAGAGTCAAGAAAAAATGTGTCTTGGCATGCTGGGGAGGATATAAGTATGGAGAAAGCAGAATCCATTGTATTTGATAGAGATGGAATGTCGCCTGAAATGACCCTCCATTCTTGCCTATTGTTAACTTTTTCCCATGGAAAAAAAAAGAAAAGGCCACAGCCTATGAACTCTCTAATAGCAGCCGTCTGGATGGTGGAACAACAAGCTGTTTACATACATTATTACAGATTTCTGCTCTGTTGTTTTGGTGCCCCACCAAAATTGAGGTTCCCCTGTGATACTGTAAAAACATAGAGACTGTTCTCACCATAAAGAGCTCCAGTTGACACTCATGAGACAGAGACTGCCGGGAGGGAGCAGGAGAAGTGGTTTGTCCAAGGTCATGGCATAGGTCAGTGGCAGCACCAGCAGGAAAACAGGACCCAGAAGTCTGGGTTTGTGTAAATAGGGGCATTTACCAGCATAATCTCTCCTGGGGAAGAATGCCCATATGAGGCATTACGTGGCTATAACTCTAGCTGTCGAGGATGCTGGTGCAATTACATTAGTAAACTTTCCCACGCAGATGAGCCCCAGCTCATGGGCTTTAAGCACAAAACCCTGTTGCAAGGAGACTTTCTGCCAAAGAGTGTTGTTGGAAATCTAGCAAGAGGAAGGAAAGAAAAAACCAAAATAAAACAGCCTTCACTTCAATTAGAGGAAAAGATAATTCCTTTCAAGTTGAGAGGCTCGACTCCTGCTGGCCTTTGTTCTTAAGCTTACCCTTGCTGTAATTTCACAGAGTAACTTGAATAATGCCAGTTTGTTCTGTGATTACCCTCAGCTGGAGCACAAAATTAATATCTCACTAAGTAATTCAGTACATGATGGGTGAACATTTAGTCAAACATGCCCTAAAAAGCTAGGATTTTCCATGTTTGCTGGAACTCTTTCAGTGACAATTAATTGCCTATGTTCGTATATGTTTATGAGCCTCAGTAAACAGGCAGCATATTTACGTCTCCCCATTACCTTCAGAAATAAACTTCCTGAAGAGAAAAAATCTCATGTTCCCTGATTACAATCTAATTTTAAGTAAACAAGGGGTGGAGAAAGTGACTAGTAAGCAGGACTTTGTAGGGAGGAAGGTGGGAGGTGAAGAATTTTCTCCCTCTGGAATCATACCACATCTAATGCTGGTAGTATTAAGTTAATATGCTGCAAGAGAGAAATGGCCTTGGCTAGTCCTCTTAGTGTTTGGGGGTTTGTTTGCCTTTTTTATCCTGAGAGTTTAGACTCAAGACCAGATGCAATATTTACTAACTTGTGATGTGGAGTTGCTGTAGAAAATACCACCTTTGAAAGGCTTGTCTTCTAACCAGTGCACAATCCTGGAATTTTCTGAAAGCCCTAAACTATTGATGTGTGATCCTATGATATGCTACAGCCAAAGTCTCTCTCCCATCTCCTCACATTGCATCTCACTGCCATTCACTGCTTTCTTTCCACATGAACCCCTTCCAGAACTGAAAGAAAGTACCAATCTTTTCCCCATATCTATTATTTGCTGTGGCTTTTACCATGCAATGAGGATTGGTGAGGTGAGAGGAACCCTGCATTTTTTGTCACAGCTGGGGCATTGCCATTGACTGGTCATGTTACTTTATCCTCCTCCACACTGCAGGATGAATTATCTCTTGCAAAGTGTTCAGAGATGTGTAGGAAACAGACTGTAGACAAAAGACTAAGTATTATTTACTTTGCTTGTATTCATTAACATCTGCAGAAAGAAGACATTAGTGCATAATTTCAGTCTGTCTGTACAACTGACTGCTAGTTTCACTGGCTTGTGCTTGTACGAGATTATGTCAGGTAGAAAATACAAACAATTCAGTGAATGTTCATTGTTGTTCACTTTTCATCTAAAATTTTTCACTCTGCTGCTGTCCAAAGATTTCCTTTAGGATTGGGTTTTTAGGAAGAAGTAAACTTATGAAACCCCCTGAGCCATAATGTAAAGACAGAAGATGACAAAGTGAAAAATAATGAAGTATGATGATAGATGGCAATCCTTTACTGTTGTCCAAAATCTTATCCATTAACTCTTTCAGATTTACTTTGGGCCATCTGTAGCTCTGCCTAATTCTAGACTTTGTGGTGTTGTGATGGTTACTGTTGAAGTTGGAGAGCAAACCTGCTGGGTTTTTTCATGCAGGCAGGGAAGGGGGTGTGTGTGTGTGTGAGGGTAAAGCCACTTCCAGTGGTGTTTGGTCTCTTATGAAAGGAGGGCACCTGAAAACGGTAGCATCCCACAGCTCAAGAGACAACTCTGTCAATCCCAGACACTTAATGCTGTCATTGTTAACTTAAGTGTTTTCATCCTCTGTTTTATTTTTCCCCCCACCTTCTCTGTGGCTATCACATGCTTTACTGATGGCTGCACCAGGATATGTCACTTCTCAGAAACTCGGTTAGCTCTCTTTAGGTAAATCAGCTTGATAAATGATCCATTAAATAGTAAAATTCTGTGTTCATCAATACGGTTTTAAGGTAGCTGGACTGAAGGAGCTGACAGATCTAAAAATAAAATCAGTGCTCTTCTTGTAATCCATTGTAAACAAGCTGTCAAGCATCACTATGGTCTCCTTCGTAATAGCTTTAATGAGGAAAAAGAGAGAATAAAAGTAGAGAGGGAAGGTAAAAAACGTAAGCCAAATATAATTGTTCTTTTTTTTTTTTCCCTTTAACCTATTATATTGCTTTAGGTGGTGGTATCTCTATTTCTCTACTCCTGACTTAGAAAATTCTGACGTAGTTTTGTTAGAAGCTAAATGTTCTAGAATACATATTGCTGCTTTTCAAGAGCAAGGAGCTAGATAATGTTTGAATTGCTCCCTGGCTCTGATAGCTATGACTTTAGAAGGTTTTAATAGGATAGGTAAAAAGCTTCTTAAAAAAAAAAAAGTGTAAGTAGAATTGTATTTTATCAAATAAAGCTCCTGAATTTTCTACTGGGTGTCTGCTTTTTTTCTTTTAACTCGGTTTTTGTGAATGAAAAAATCTGCATTCTATGAAAGGTAAAAATACATCCAAACACATGTAATTTTTCTGTACTTTAGGCTGCCAGGAGAATGAGTCTCTCTCTCTTTTTTTTTTTCCCCTTCTGTCAGTTAACTCCAGGTTTCTTATCCACAGCTTTGATTGTTGCTGGGTTAATATCCTTTGGTGCCTGTCTTTGAATGTACTTGGCTGTCAAGTTTACAGATGATGTGTTCCCATTTATTTCATTTAACTTCTAAACTTCCCATTGAAGAGATTCTTACTGCTCACCTGGCTTCTGAATCTGCCCTCAGGTCAGTGACACCAGTGGCAGCAGTGTCTTTGCAGAGGTACTGGGACCTGGCTCTCTCCCTGGGTTCTGGAGGCTGGGACTGGCTGGGGCCTGATAACGAGCCCTCCCATAAGAAGAAAAAAGAAGTTGTGAAGTTTGCTCGCTGTTGCTCACTGGGATCGAACAGCTTGTCTTTTCTTTTGAGGAACATTTATACTTAACACTCGGTAGGCAAACTGCTATTTCAGTTTGCAAGTGGATTCAGTTATTCAAATGCACAGGCCAGAAAATGAAGGGGATTCTATTTAAACAGTGTGCTCCCAAGTCACAGATGATCTTTTTGATGTCTGTATTTTGCAAATGGAAATTTTCCATTTTCCAGCACTAGCATTTGTTCAGAGGCTGTATGCTATCTAAATCTGCTTTTGTGGCTGTTCATTTGCATTTTTGCTATGCTGTATTGCCTCCTGTCTTCTCCCCTTGGCCCCCCACTCTTTTATATTGAATTCCTATTTTTGCTGCCTCCACTCTGTCTTGCATCTCTGAAGGCTCAATCATGCGAGATGTTGAGCACTCAGAGCAAACAGCAGAGGATGCTCAGCACCTGGTCAGGATTACAGGTAAAAAGGGAAATCCAAAGCATCTGCATATTGAAGACTTCTGCTGAGAGACAGCAGGAGAAAGGTGGAGCTGTTACCCACTCCCACTTCTCCTGTAGCTTCCCACCTTTTCTCAGTTGCTAGAACTGCTGTAGCTACTAGCCAGTGCATCTGATGTGGAAGTGTGTGGAAATCTTGGGTTGAAATTTTATGGCACGATTTGAAATACTCACAGTAGTCAGATGATATAGCCAAAACAGCCCTCCCTGAATTTAAAATAATGACCATGGAAAACCTTGAATGTTCGTGTAAGATTTCTTGGTCAGAATGCACAGTTTTCGACTTCCTTTAGTATTTATCCTTTATCTCACCCTTTCTTCTCCCAAATCTGGTTACATCCACTTCTACAAGCAAGCCGCTTAGCAAGAAAAACTGCGTTAATATCCTGAGGGAAAACTGAGAAGGTGAGGGGAGAAGCACAACAACTTAATTCTGGCAGTTGAAAGAACAATCTGAAAGTTGTCTCGGCTCAAAGTATCACGTACCGTCAAGTAATCACTATTCACTTCTGCAGATCCCAACCCTCAGTCTATTTCACCCTCAGGGAAAGCTGGGCAGGGGGCGGGGGAGAAGAAAGCATAAGCAAGAGTATCACTGGAGTATCATGCACTACAATGAGAGGCAGCGTATTTAAAGCTGAGCAGTGATACAAACCATGGGGCTGGGAGGTGGGGATTGCAGGCTTCTCCTCCCATTCCTATCTTTTTTCTAGATTCAGTTCTCAGAAGAGAAGATGAGTGAAACAGAGGGACCCTCAGAAGAGGGACCACATGGTCCTGGCCAGCTTGGAATTCATTAATGAATGAAAATACTCAATAGTTTACCCAATCAGGCTTTTCTTCTGAATCTGTTGGAAGCTGGAGTGATGGTAGTGTTCCACAGGGCTCATCCGGGTGTGCAAGAACCCGCTGAATGGGAACAGAGCACTCATTTTGCAAAAGTTTTTCTCCTGTGACAGGAGGCAAATAGCTGTGTGAGCATGGCATGGTGTTCCCACTGTATGGCAGAGGGCTGGTACCTAAGTACCAATGATTATTAATGCCTGGTGATGAAAGCACAATGTATAGGCAGTATTTTGAGCATGTATATGGCTTCCTGCACCACCCTTTTCCTTCAGCTCCTTTCTTTTGCTCATGGACTAACTTGCTATGGGGCAGTTGTGGGGATCCATACCAAAACCCTCTGCTTAGGGGAACAGCAAACTGCCAGAGTAAAGCGTGGTATTTCCATGTTCCTGTCATGTGCAAGCACGTGCCCACAAACCAAAACACAGCTGGCAAGTCTAATTTTAGCTCTACCAGCCTTGAGAAGTGTCCCTTTAAAGAAATTCTTTTTATAATTCTTTTTTTTTTTTTTGAAGCAATTTGGTTGATAATACAGCAGCTGACAATCCCGCTGCAATACTATGGATGATTTAAATAAAAACAAAAAGAAACTGCTGTCCCACATTTTTTTCCCCCAAAATTTATAAATAGGCCAAACCACTGTAGAAAGGCCCAGGAATCTGATGACATGTTAAAGAAATAAGTTATTTTAAAAAAGGAGAAATGCTAGGACTTGTGTACAAGAGGAAATATTTTGTTATTCATGCACTTTTTTTTCCCTGATGATTTATAGCCCTGTTGTAAGACAGACGCTTCCTTCGAGTCTTTCGGAGGATAAATATTTGGGATCGCGGTGCTGACACAGGTCCTGCACGCCTGGGATCTGTGGCAGGTGTGGGGCTCTCGGCCGGACGTGGGGGCCACACCTGGCCCTCACCTGGGCCCGGGTGGTGGCGGCAGCTGCTGCGTGCGGGGGAGCCCGGCCGGGGGAATCGCAGCCGCGGGGAACTTTTGTGGCACCGTGATATTTTCACACGTCTGGGGGAAGGCACCCGCACGTCAGGCCGGCCGAATTTCCTCTTTACCCTCTTCCTCCATTTTGTTCCAACTTTAAATAAACCAAGTCTTATATAAGCGGTCTAACAAAGTATGTATTTAATATGTCTGGCCCGGGGTCGCCTCTCCGCGAAGTGCCGGATGACGGTGCGGAGTAGTTTTCTGAAGGGGGAGGACGACGACGA
The DNA here is from genome assembly GCA_013397975.1 of Machaerirhynchus nigripectus. Lineage (NCBI taxonomy): Eukaryota > Metazoa > Chordata > Aves > Passeriformes > Dicruridae > Machaerirhynchus > Machaerirhynchus nigripectus. The sequence continues at coordinate 295,764 of VZRQ01008075.1, read as the reverse complement.
CTTCCCTGCTCGGCGGCCAGGTTCCGTGACCTTCCCCCTCCTGTTTGTTAA
>VZRQ01008075.1:225580-295468 GCA_013397975.1 Machaerirhynchus nigripectus | reverse complement strand
TTTTTATTTGGTTGGAAGGGGGGTGGGTGGGGAAGCGAGAGGGGAGGGCTCGAGAGCGGGGCGAGCCGAGGAGAGGACGAGGAGAGCGAGCGAGCGGCTCTGCGGAGATTTGGAGTTGCACTGTCTTCCCGGCTCCTCTCGCAGGACGGTACCCTCCCGAGCCGGGCAGCGGGCACCGCCGGAGGCACGCTGCTGCCAGCGGGGGAGGCGGGCTGCTCCGCCGCGGGCACCCGGGCACAGGGCTTCCACCCACCCACGCACACACACCCGCACACACCCCTNCAGTTAATATTTTCATTCCAAAGGTCATTTACCACACACACACACACACACACACACACACACACGTACGTATATGTTCGTGCGGGCGCGTTTTTGGCTGCGCTGGAAGTAGCGCGCGGTAGACGGCGAGGAAGTCTCGGCAGCCTCCTCTGTCGCCCGCGCTGTCAGGAATAGCGGCGTGAGAGGAAGAAAGGCCCTGGGGCACTACACCCTGCCAACGAGTTCCCCGCACCAGCCAGAAGGACTCCAGCTACATGGGCAAACGCCTGGACCAGCAGCCAATGTACCCCCAGTACACCTACTACTACCCCCACTATCTCCAAACCAAGGTAAGGGCTGGCGGGGCCGGGCGCCTGGCGGGGGATGGAGAGCGGAGCCGCGCGAATTGCGGGCTCGCCTCTTCTCTTTGGCGATTTTTTCTGTCTCTTCCTCGGGTTTGGTGTTACACAGAGCGAGCTGGTAGGCAGAAAGCAGGCGTGAGAGAGGCAGGAAGGTTACTGTCCGACGTCCCCTTTATTTCTTTATTTCTTTTAATTTATTTTTTTTTCCCAAGGGCTGCTGGCGTCGGCTAATTCCTTTTATTGTTTAGGGAGAACAGTGCGGTTAACGCTATCGTAACAGCGGGCAGGTAGTGTGTTTGTTATGGCATGGGATAAAGATTGGTCTGGACAGCATCGGACATGAAACACTTTTGGTGGCTCTTCCAGTGATCTCTACGGTTTATTCACAGCTTAAAAGCATTTTGCTGTTAGAAAAGCTGTCTGTGGCAACTCAAACTTTTAATCAGCTAAAGAGGAGATGCTGTGGAGCTCGGAGGAGAGCTCGGAGCTAACTGACTGTAAATCTGGTGGAGTTTGTTTCAGTGCATTGCACTGCTTTTAATATTTCATTAAATATTGAGGATGATATGGCTTTACTCTGTTGCATTTAAAAGGTCTAGAATTAGAAGGTAACTACTTTTGGAGAGTGTATCCAAGCGCGGATGTTTCCGTTTGCTTTCTTCTTTTCTTAATAATTTTTTAAATGCCAGAAGACTGAAAAGCAGGCCTGCCTCTCCTAGAAAGGCTGAGTGAAGTCTATGCTACCTGGCCATGAGTTAGTTAATTAAAGCCTTATTTTTATAATGCCATTGTATAATAGTCTGCTCTCTCAAAAGATTTCCTGTGTGACCAAAGGACAGTAACAAAAGAAAGCCCTAAACCGAAAGTTTGCAAACCCTGTCAGGACACTGTATTTGGAAAAAAGAAAAAGGAAAAAATACACACTTCACAAGGTGAAGTGTGATCTCACAGCCACAGATTAACAGTTTCAGTAAATAAACGAACATCCTTTAGGAGGGAAAAGCCAAGGCAGGGCGCACACACGTGCGTATGGCACTGCATACACATAGACACATTGCGCCTCTGTGGCAAATTTAACACATGGGACATTTGACGTGTGCATCTGTGTGTGCTGAAGTGCCACAAGGGAGGCTGACTTCTCCAGACTTTTGGTTTGAAGCACGTTGATCTGGCTGCGGTTGTGAAAGGATAAGTTATATTCCTTGTTAATAAAAATTACTTTCCCGTTAACGTTTATAGCCCGACTACTGCATTATATAAATTAACTAATTGTAAAAACTGCGATTCAGGCTGGTTGGAGTTGTGATGACACCAGAAGCACTCAGTATGATTACAGCCTTGTATTTCATGGCAGGGTTACCTCTCACTTCTTTGCTCTGCTGTTTCTTTCACTGAATCATGCAGATTTTTCTTTTGGTATAAAATTCATCCTTTTTTAAATTGTGTATTTTGGAGTGAATTTTATAATTTCTCCCCCCCTTCCTTTCAAGGTCAATCCAAATAGCATTTTACCTTTGTGACCATTTAGTGTGTAATGTTGCTGTTGCAGCAGCAGCCTGTCACTAGCTTGACTGCAATATTGCCTATAGCTTTAACTGTTTGGGGGATTGAGGGAACGCAGGCTGATGCTATTCCTCAAAACCTGGCAAGCCAAGGACATGAAACAATTGATGGTGTTTTTTTGAAAGAACAATAGCCTCAAGTATTGGAGGAGAAATATTGGACATTCCATCCCTTTTACTCACGTAGCTTACATTTTTGCCAGTTGTCCTTTTTTTTCTTTTTTTCTTCATTTTTTTAACTTTGTAGAATAAGCTTTTTGTGAAAATTAACCTTATATTGGAGATTAAAGTAGAAACAATAGCTTTTTTTGTGCCATGACTTTTTTTAACCCCTTGCTTTAAAATATAATGTAAATGCATTTTTATAGCCTGTATATAAAATTATCAACCCTGTGAAAAGTCATGTGCATCTGTCTTGGCACACTTGCACTATTACAGTAAGGACAGGTAAAATTTTAAATCAGTGATATATTTTATATGGCGTTATTTTTTCTTATTTTGCTTGGTCGACAGTAAATCATGTGCATAAACTCTAAATAATAAACACACATACACGTGCATATATATTTGTATATGTAAATATATATGCATACATATATATACATACACAGATGCAAGTATTTCTCTTCCATAGACCATAAGACTTTAAAGCAGTGCAGACAGGCAGCATCTGGATTTTGTTACCTTAAAGCTAGCCATCAGCTTCTGGGACGTTTTAAAGCAGTTAGATCCATTGTATGTCTAAAGCTAATAGTTGGGTAATCAAATAATCTTGTGGTGGAGAGCTGTATCTTTTATCATCCCTACTGGAGCAACACGTATAAATAAATCTTCGTATGATTCCAGCCGGCCTGAGAACTTCAGCTTCTTATTTTCCAAAAACTGCTCTTTGTACCAAGCATGGTAGGATTCAGCTCTACAGAAAGAATGTGTTTTTATGCTCATAGTCATGCGTGCTGGGGGGGTGTGCATTCATTTGTCATTAAGAAAGAAATTCTAGGCTTTCTTACGGCATTTCTGTATAGCTTCTGAAATTCAGAGTGGCAGCGTGTTCAACAGGCAAAGTTTGGAAACCCATGTTCCCCAGCGTGTTTGGGTGAAGTGCTGCTTTTGCTTTGCTTGTTTGGTGAAGTTGCCTTGGTTCTCCTTTGAGAAGTACCGCGTTACTGTACATCACGTCCTTCTCACGGGGGAGCACGGAGCCGTGCAGGATTTCAGCCTAGTCTGTGTGTGTGTGTGTCTTCTAACGTGGCTAGCACGTTGTTGTGCAGAAAGGGTGTAAATGAATAGCTATATGGGTAATGGGATTATAAATAGAAAAAATGGATTCCATATGTTTGATTGCTTTAAGTTTTTAGTGTTTTGTGGCCTTTTGTGGAACACAAAGCATGCACTCGTTCAATTTACTTGTGCTCCTTCATTATCAAATGCCACCACTGAAGCTAAAACTTTAATGTCAGGTTTAGGAAAAGCCATTGTCATCCAAAAAAGAAAAGGAGGGGAGGGTGTCAATCCTTAAGAGACAATTGCAGGGAATTTAATATGTCTCTTAAGGACAAGCACTGTGTTTGAGGAAAGACACAACCCTATTTCCGTTTTGGTGTGACGCTGTCTGACAACTTCAGTTTGAAAGTACAGTTTTGGAACTTCTTTAGACAGATGCCAAGAGTAGGGTCCAATTGTCATAGGAGTTTATTTCAGAGTAAGTGGTTCTGGTTACTGTTGTAAGTGAAGCATAATCTTGTGTTCTTGTTGCAAAATATATTGCAGGGAGGTGGTTCAGCTCATGTATATCTGATGAGAATCTGTGGGACTTCTTTATTTTATTTTGAGATGTTAAGAGAATTTCCTTAGTTGCATCCTCACTGGTGGTGTTCCAAACTACTCAAACAGCTGGTTTACAGGAATATGTTGCAAATTGTCACGTAAAATGTTAATGATGCCAAATCTTGCATTATGGTCTGAATTTGTTTCTTTCGTTTCTTGCTTGCCAAAGCAAATTCTTTTCTCTTTGCCATTTAGCACGGAAGAAAACAAAAATAAACATTATGAAATATCATGTAATGATGTGAGAAAGGGGAGAAAAATATTAACTCTGAATATATTTGAAAGAGTCTCCTTGATTTAGTAGGTGATGTGTTTTATCTTTGTCTTCTTCAGCTTATGATTAGACCTCTTGCTGGGGTCAGCTTTCTTTGCAAAGAGTCTTCTAAAAAAACCTGAAGCACTTGGGTAGAAAGGAGGAGGTTCGACAGTTACCTGTTGACAGGAATTGTTTGGTTTATGATCTCTATACCTGCACTCGGGGTAAAAATACGCCAGTCAAGCAGCTATTTCCGTGCGGTTTGCTTTCATGCATTTTCCAGATACTTCCTACTTATTAGTCGTGGTTTGAGTCTGGTAGTTTAACTCTCATGGTGTTGACTCTGTAACCCAGTCAGATGGCTGAAACACCCCAAAACGAGAGGCACTGTTTACAGTACCCACAGTACCTCTTCATCTCTGTACGCCCTGATGCACGTGTGAACACATGCGAAAGGAAGAAGTGTGATTTCCCAACATCTACCTGAATAAAACCCCATCTCTGAGGCTGTGAAAGGTATTCAGACTGACCTGCAAGCAAGAGGGCTTAATGAACATGTTCCTGAAATGACAGATATGTGCCCCAGGTGAGGAAAAAAATAATTAGGAAGTTCAAACAAGTGTACTCAGAAGAGTTTGTTTGAGATAATGATTTTATGGGCACACATTCGGGTGTGTGTTATGTCTCCTTTTCGACATCTTTTTAGGGCATCTTTTGGCATGAGAGAACTGGGGACTTCTTTCTGTTGTGTGGCATGAGCATACCTCCCTCCTTGCTCCACCACCCTCTTTTAGAAAGTGTGCATTTGGAGTTGGTGCAAAGCTCTTGCCTCTCTTCACCTTGTATGCACCACTCCCGTGCTCTTTTGTCACTCACGTTTCTGTTTAGTGGGTTTACGGCATTCCCCACTTTTGACCATCTGGCCATACAGAAGGCCTTGGAGAAAGCGTTCCAGATACGGAGATGCCTGACAGGGCTTCTCTGGCTGGTAGTGTTCAGATTGTGTTTGGTGCCTGGTGTGAAGCAGGGGTCAGGTGTAAGGAGTAATTCATCAACCACACACTGATTTCAGGCTGCATTTCCAACCATCTGCAGCTTGGATCTCTGCCAGAGCTCAAAAGTCTAGCTGGAGCCCATGTGATCGTGCCAAAGTAAAGGCAAACACTTGCAAATAGAGAAATGCATTTCTAGGAATGAAGTTTGTTCGCACTTAGCCCCTGTTTGATTCAGTATGTAACAGCGTATTTTAAATGCCTCAGATTGCTGCCCAAAAGGAATACAAATTCATTTAAATGCCATTTAAAAATATTTCAGCCTGGCTATGATTTTGATAGTAATATTAATATCTAGCTCTAGTATTTGCCAATTGGCTTAAACAATAAGGAAGATAAAAGTTGTGTTCCACTGAAAAATGCAGAAATATATGAACTCATTTGCTTTCCATTTATCCTTGCATGCCTGGATAAAAATACTTTTGTTGTTTTAAGGGACATGATGATATGTATTAGAATGGTGTTAAATTTCTTGATTGATCTTCCTTTCATATGTTGCCTTAATGCAAATCTGTTTAAATTAAAAACCAACCAACCCACAAAAATACCCACAGAAGAAAGCACCAAATAAAAAACCCCAAACCCCCAAAACAACAACAAACAAATAAAACCCCCCAGACCAAACCTGTGGAAAAGGAAAATGCAAATTTTTACTACTTCAAACACTTATGTATTATGATATTCTATGGCTATTTATTTTGCAAGTAGATATTTTATTTCTGTAAGAAAGGATGGAAGTTGCACGCATGTGCCGGATTCGGCTAGGAAGATCTTGCTGTGGCGAGTGCTGTGTGTTAATAGTAATAATTTAGAATGCCTTATACAAGGTGCCCTTTCAAAATAAAGTGCAGTGGTTCAGAAATGAACTGGTTTGGTTTTTAATGCATTAAGTCCTTTCAAAGAAAGCGTGATGGTATGCTTGCACTTTAGTTCAAGTATCTTGGTAAAAATCATCAGATTGTTGGTTCTTAAATTTCCATGAATTAAAAAACAGATAAGAAAGGATGCATTTCAAGTAGGATGTCTGAGTTCATTTCAGGTCTTGCTGTGAGTAGCTTGTATACTATTCCCTTTGCATATAATTGCAAGCAGCATTTTCTGATTCAAATTAAATTTTTTTAAATTTTTTTTTCTTTTTTTTTTTTTTTAAGGGGTGGGAGGTGAATTTTCCATTATCTGTAATCCAGACAGGGACTTCGAGTTTGCTTGCAAACAACCCCTTTCTGGACTGTCCAGGAAGAGAAGCAGACTTCTTAAAAAAACCCAAATAGTCTGGTTGTATTTTTTTTTTCTTGAAGAAAAGAATTTTAGTGCTAGAAATTTTATGTAGAGGAAAATAGTTAATGTGTCTCAAGAACTTGCTTCCAGTGCTGCATTAAAATTGTGTTTTGTAACAGTCTCATCAGCTACAGCTGTATGTGATTAAATAGTGTAATATCAAAAGCATGTGTGAATAAGAGCTTTTATGATATAGTTGTTCCATACCAAAGACTGCAGATGGGCAGAGAAGGGAGTCAGAGAACAGTGACTTACTCAGATGTTGTCAGAGCCTATACTCTGAGTATTCCTGTAGTGGTGTTTTGCAATTGCTTTCCCACTCATATGGGCAAGATTGGGTAACAAAGGGAGGTTTAGAAGTAAACAGTTTTACAAAGAGAGCTATTCTAAACAAGCAGGTATCAGCCCAAGAATGGTGTCTACTGATGCAGAATGAGGTACCAATATATTAAGTAGAGGATTAACAATAATATTATTGAATAGAAGTTATAGTGAGAGGGATCTGTTCTGCTTCCTTTGAAAAATCAATGAAAAAGATTCAGTTGCCTTCGGCAAGACAGAATCAGGCCCACAAAGCACATACTGATCACCATGGCAAAACCAGGACAGCTGAACAATATGCAGGTTTAAAAAAAAAAAATACAGTCACGAAAGAAATAAAAACAGTCAATCAAAATGATTTTACATCATGCAAGGGGCTGAGGACATACCTCATCTGATACTTAGCAGCATTTTGTGTTTGCTGTGGCTATAATCTCTATTTAACATTATTTATCCTGATTTATATTTTAAGAGAATGAGCAGCATAAACGAGATGCTTTGTCTTTCTGTCTGTTTCTCTCTCTGCCAGTTGAGATATGATTTATACAGAGCGAAAGTCTAATTGCCATAGGAGATGTCTCACATGGAGCCCAGTGCTTATACTGAAGATTAACAAAATTCTGTGAGACTAAGTGGGGTTAATCCACAAAAGGTATCAGAGAGCTGGCTTTGCTTTTAGTTATACAATTCTTAAGATAAAAATACTGTGTATCCTCTTTGAAATTTGAAACAAGTCAGTTTTCTGTGTAGGTCTTTTCTGAGGATACAGTGTTTCTAAATGGAGAAGTGAAGCAAAGGTTGCTTGTCCTATCTGTAGCTGCAGATTGGAAGCTCCTGTTGAATTCCTGTCAGACTGTCTTTTATATTTTGTTGGTTTACAGCAAAGTCTAATCTCTTCTCCTAGAAGTTTTTTATTAGCTGAAAGACTTCAGGTCTGACATTGTCAAATAAGAGAAAAAGATTTTTCTTGCTTTTTGGATGGAAAGACTTTTTTTTTTCTTTCTTCTTTCTTACTTTCTTTCTTTTTTATCTTGTTTGGTTTGGGGCTTGCTTGCAACCATGGTGGAAATAAATTCCCTCTCTGCTTATTTGTTGTAAAGTCAACTTCAGTATCAAATGTGGTAGTTTATTAAAAACTAAATATTTACATTTTTAAGTGCTTCATTTGTGGTATATTTATGCAGATGAAATTGTTTGGACAGATTTTCTGTGAGGGTCCCCCTGTTAATTGTGTTGACTTCATTCAGATGCAAATGAATGAAATAAACCACCTGACGTGTATAGATCATAGTAGAAGCCAGAAGATGCATAAGATTGCCTGTTTACAATGTAAAGCACTCTGATATTTTGTTCCGTGTTGGTGTCTTCCTGACACATGTTTTATGGTTAGTACCATGTGGTTGATGATGATTTATGGGCTGTCATGTTGTGGAAGTGATGTCACTCCAGTGTGATTCAAATTTATTCAAGAAGATAAGTTGTTGAACTGATTGGTATTCCCCCCTCCCCACGTATAAATCAACCAGCAGTTTGTTTTTATTCTGTGAGTTTGCATTCATAGACTAAATCCTGAAGCTGTGCTTAAATACTCGACTGCAGAATGCGGCAGAGAGGGAAAGTCTTACTGGTGGACCAACATGATGTTGTTGTATTTAACTGATTGCTCATTTGGCTTCTGTTCCATTCCCTTCCCCACCCACCTGCACAGCCCTTCCTCTGCCCAGCTATATTTAGAGACCAGCCAGGCCAAGCCATTCAGAGCTCAGTATCGATGCTGCACAGGAGCCTGACCTTTCTGCCTCATGCCAGTGGGAGATGGCAGGACTGGATCCACCATCAAGTCTCGTGTGTCTTGCCCGCGAGAAACTCTGGTTATTTGGAACAACGTGTGGTGCAATCTGGTTGACTTCCTGGTGGAGAAGCCAGCAACCTTCATGCCAGGGTTATGGGAGGGTGAAAGGCAGACTGAAGATGCAGTGGATAGGGCTGAGGGCTATTTTGGATGTGCAGTCCCAGAGCTGGCAAAACCTTGAGGTGGTGCATTGGTGATAAAGGGATGCTAGAGAACTTCAGATGGAGGCATTTCACCAGAGGAGGAGATAAGGGAGCCTGGTGTACTGCTACATCACAAAAGGTTTTTAAAGCTAGGTATCCATAGTTACAACAGGAGAGTTAAAATCTGGATTTCAGGGACTCACCTGGTGTAATGTCCTCCTTCCCTTTAAAGAAGAAAGTGTTTAGCAGTTCTTAAAGCTGGAATGATGTGCCTGTGTGAATTCCCTGGTGTTCAGAGAGCTGCCTGTTTAAAGTTTGCTCTATTTTTCCCTCTTGTTCTAATTTTTCCGGCTGTGGAAAAAATGGCATTGCAATTCTTAGCCATATAAGGGACTTGTTAGTTTCTTTATGTGGTCGGGAATTGTTTCTCCTTTTGGTCTTCAAAGGCTGTTGCTGCTGAATATGCTTTAAAGGGAAGGAACTACTTGCTTAGACAAAGGCTGCAATCCTTGTTTCTTCTCTTTCTCACTTCTCTCTGACCTTTTATTGGGGGACATGCATATAAATAAATTCTGCTTTTTGGTGTCATGCGTGTTGATGGATACTCTTACAAAGAGAGAAGCATAATGGGAAATGCAGTCTTCACTTCTGTTCTCTCATTTTGTAGTGATGAATTTGGTTTGGTGCCAGTTAGTAAGTACATGACCTTTTCCCTACATCTTTTGATTCATGACAGGGAGCATCAGAGCCGTGTTAGTGATCTCTCGTTACAGCTTTTAACAAACTATGAAATATTAAAAATGAATTAGGTCACTTGGAGCTCGGCTAATATGTCAGTGATGCAGGGTGGTGATTTCATATTAATGAAGCATAACACACAGCTTAAAATACAAAATTCAGATTTTTGTGAACGCAGACAGCAGGGACGTATTGCTTTTAAGTCAGGACATTTTTATCTTGAAAATGTTATCTTTTAAAGACAAACCAAACAAGATATTTTGCAAAGATGGTGTTATCGGCCACATTCGTTTAGTGTTTATTCCAGAAAATCGTATCAGCCTCAGCCTAATTGGAGCTTAGTTTTTCAGTGTATTTACTTTAAGATCAGAACTGCCGACAAGACTTGTTTTAGTATCAGCTGAGATGTGTCTACACAGCTGTCGGTGTTCTGCTTAGCTGCTATACACAACCCGATAATCTACCACATGTAACTGAACAGTACAATATACACTCGTTTGGTGTGCAAATGACACTTCTGGAATTGTTTAGTGGAAGGGAGACTGGCGATAAAAATGTGCTGTGAATGGTACAGTGAATAAGGTAAAAAACAGGACTGATAGCTCTTAGACAAGCCTCTGCCTGGTTTTGCATTCATGAAGACTACCTTTAATACCACTCTCTACCTGCAAGACATCAGAAAAAAGTCAGAGGCACTGCAGTCCTTCAGATGTTTGACAAAGCGTGCAGCAGGACTTGGTAAGCTGAAAGCTTTACCTAGGCTGTATTAAGACGACGTTTACTGTGTCAGTGTAGAGCTGCACTAAGTGTACTGTTAAACAATCCTTTGTGAAAACAAGCATGAAGCAGACATATTGCTGTGGCCTTTAGCAAAGCAGCTGGGAACTTTCTGCCTGGGGGAGCATTGCACTAGTTGGATTTTATGTTTGTGCTCTTTGGGTCTCTTTGGAGCTTTTGCATCCTAAAGAAACACATGGGTTGGTCCAAATATTTCCATGTCCTTTTTGGTGTTGTTTTTGTGGTTTGTTTTGTGGTGCAAGATGGTATAATGATAAATCTGGCTGATGTATGGTGACTCCAAGATGGCAGTAATAGTGCATGCTGATCAATGACATGTCTGTCATTGCCTCACAGATACAGGTGTGCAAGGCACTGAGTTGTCTTGAATTTTGAGATTATGGATATAACTCCTGTCTCTAGGAACAGCTGTGAGAAAGATGTAGACTCCTGGCCTACCAGGACATACTTGTTATCTGTGTGATTTAGAAGCCGTGCCGGCCACTCAGTTTCTGCTTTATATCTCTGCCATTTTATGAAATCACTGTAATTGTATACAGTTGTCCCTGTGCAACATGCAATTTCCTGTAGTTTGAAAAGCTTTCAGCTTAAGATTGTCTAAACTTAATAGCATAAACATTAATTTACTGTGTTAGATGGGTTATTGGGTGTTTTTAGCATTCATAAGTCAGGCAGTAATTGTGCTGGACAGAAAAAATAAGTTTTGTTTCCTTCACTGTCTGCCCTGCTTTGACTTAAATGGATCTCTGGTGATGGTAATACTTAGCATGTAGCAGTCATTTCAATTTTCAGTGGGCTGTATAAACATTAACTAATCTTCAGAGCCCGTTCTGAGAGGTGCCTTAAACACCTTATTTGCTCATGCAATGGCTACGTGCAAATAATGACCTCAGCTTTCAGAAACCTGTACTGGATTATTATGAGTCGGGGCATAGACTTGTGTAGCATCCACGCCTTCTCTCTTTGGGCACAATCTGGAGGCAGGGAATGTTGTTGCTGCTTTATGAGCAAATGCAGTGCATGAGTGGTGTAAGAGTGGAGAAAAAGCTGGAAAAAATACAGGGAAAGCATTTTCAGAAGGTGACATGTTCATCTCTGGTTATCCGGAAGTGTTGAGTGCCCACAGCTTTAGCAGATGGAGTTCTCAAAGACATTTGACACTAAACCCAATATGACTCCCAGATGGGGCATCCAGAATTACAGGGCACTTTGCAAGACCACTTACCTGAAGCGAGTGCCTGAACCTGCCTGCTGGTTCAACGTAACACTTTCCTCTTGAGCCTTTCTGCTGGGGAAGAGGACAAATGGAGCAGGGTGAAAGGGTGCACTTTCTGGAGGAACAGAATTCCCTGTAGAGTCCCCAGTGCTGGTGAAGGAGGTTGACTGCAGTCCTGGTAAGGTGTCTGAAAAAGATGTTTGTGGTGTTTGACCAGTGCTGTGAAGGGCAGATCAGGCCCCAACTTGCAGTGTTTTAGCGATTCAAACAGTACTTGGTCCAAGTGTTTCCAGAAGACAAAAACTTAGCCGACACCTGGACAAGGATGCAAAGGGCTTCTTCATTCTTTTAAGTAAAAGAGGGAAAACCACTTTCCAGCAGTGCCCATGCACAGCCCCCAGTCCCACTGACCCTTGCAAGCTTTGTTAGGCACTGATGGGAAAGTTATAGAAAAACAACTATCACAGTTCCACCAACATTGTGCAAGGAAACTGGTCTGTGTTTGAGTCCGTCAGGTTAATTTTTCAAACCTACAGCACCCTGTTAATCTCCAAGGCAATAGCAAAGAAGTTATTTATGGGTGGGTGTTAGCTAAGTAGTAGTTGACAGACACAGAGTTGTCACAGCCAACTGGCTTTAGTTTTCTCATGCCCGACATCATGTGCCTTCCCAGGACTTACTTTAGATTTTCTGCTGTCATTAGTCTTTTTATTCTCCTCACCTTGGCTTGTAACAGTATCATATGTGCTTCCCTCTCTGTTGTGTTGGAAATAGTTGTGTTTTTAAAAATCACAGCTTGTTTGGCTCAAAGGTACTTCGTGGATGGGAGAGAAATGATGATAGTCTTGATGCTGATAACTTCTTGTGTCCCAAGGGTTTTGTTTTAAATATGTGAAAACATTGCAAACAAGGGTTGATTATTGGTGTTTTAAAACTGAACAAGGAACTGTGCCAATGGCCACAAAGATGTAGATTGTGATTTTACAGTGTGTGTTGAGGAATGAAGTAGGACTGCCATGCTCCAGCAACAGCCGATGAAGTAGGTGTTTATGCTTCATCTCTCCTGGTCTTTTAGCAAGGGAGTAAATTATTAGTTGTTTATTATTTCTTAACCTTCAGCGTGTGACTTCCTTTCTGCACTAGTCAGCTATTTTGAGGTAGAGATAGGTAGATTTTATTTCCTTCCTTGTCTTTCCCACATTCTCATTTGCTCTCGGGATAGATTGTCAGGTAAGTTCATGCCTTCTTTTTTACCATTCTGAGGGTCAAAGAGGTGATCTGAAGCTTAGGTGATGAGGACAGACCTTGAAAAAGCTGAGGCATAAGGGCATCATTACCATGAAATGAATGTAAGGAAAGCCAGAAGCCTTATTCTATTCTGCAATTTGCCCATCATTTGTGAATTAATAAATCTACCTCTTTACCAGTGTCTTTGATTTTTTTTTTCCCCGTTGTTTTGTTTATTTTTTTGTTTTTTCCTTAGGCTTTTAAGAGCTCTGCTGGTTCTCATTTTTCTTTCACCTAATTCTTATGTGTATGCCATGGTGTTTATTCTAGCATTTGACCATCACAACTATTTTGAAATATATAGATACTGCTGTTGTATTTTCTAAGCCAGTCATACTCTTCTCCTCTTTTTTTTTTTTTTTTAATGGTATTTTACTGTTTGCAGACTGCCTCTGACTGTGCATTTTGGTTGTGCTGAGCTGCATACAAAACCAGGTTAAAAGATAGTCCCTGCCCGCAAGAGTTTATGAGCAATGTAAATAAGGCAGCCTCACAAAGGTGGGCAGGAGCACGGAGAGAAGTGAAGTGCCTGGTGGGAGGTTGCATTGCAAAGCAGTGCCAGGACCTAGATGGTAGATGGCAACTAGTGTTTACTGTTTACCCATGCACCGTATGCTGCTCCATCACCTTGGGAATGAGTCACTCTGCCTTCCCAGTTCATGCATTGCTGATTTTTTTTTCACTTTCTTCCCTAATATTTAGGGTTTCAGTTGCACACAATGATTTCTGCTTTTCTACAACTACCTTTGTGCTTCCCTGGGTTTTAATTTCTCCATCCTTGCTGTTTGGTGGCCAGTCTCCCATGCACTGTCTGGCAGATTTTGGGTGTTGCCAAGTGAAGGAAGCTGTGGAGTGGCTTTCTGGACTTGCCTGTGTCGGTAAACTGGCACTGAACAAATAGTCTTAGCTGATGTTGCTGGCTGACTTCACGGAGAACGTAATGGAACTGGACAAAAGAGCAAGCGGTTGAGGTCAGTGTGAGACAAGAGGTCTATTCCCAGCAGATGAGAGCTCTGGAAATATCCTGGTGTGCAATGGCTGGGGGCTCGTGCTCGGTGAGGATTAGAGCTGGTATTTTTTCATGCTTGCTTTCTGTTTCACCGGGGCTGTAACGCTGCAGGAGAGCCATGCTGCCCACAACTGTTTGGTGCTTTTGAAAGGTAAATACTGTGGGGGAAAGGGATGCATGTGTCTTGCACTTCAGCAAGTTGGCTGCTGGTAAATGCTGAAATTTCAAAGGGACAGTGTCTGTACAGTAGCTTGGGGCCTAAGAATAAGGAGTGCTGGTCACCTGCAGCTCCTATTAATTTCAACTAGAACCGTATGTACTTTGCACTTTTGAAGACCAAGAGCCTCCTTAGGGCTTAAATGTTACCTTTTTTTTTTTTTTTTTTTTTCCCCAAAAAGCTTTTGCAAGCTGACAGGGAAGTCTCTCACTTTTACTGTGTTTTTTGTAGGGGAAGAAAACTTCTCCTCTTGACCCTTTTTTTTTTTTTTTGTCTTTTGGAGTGGTTTTGTTTGTTTGTATTATTTTTTTACAGCCGTGAATAGAATTTATTTCCAAAAGCAGGTAGCTCTCTAAACAGGTAACTCTTCATTTTGTTAGTGGCATGCTCTTAGTGATTTAAATAGTTTTATTGTTTATTTAACTTCTGCAACTTAGATTTGCATAATGAAGAGGAATGTGATTTCTTCCCTTATTTAATTTTAATTTTTAAAAATTTTGTAGCGTTTGGGACGCATGGACTGTCAGGAAATGATTATTCACTTAGATAGAAAAAATGCAACAGAAGCTTCTCTAGCAGTTATGTGACGTTTATTTTTATTAAACATGCATTTTGAAAAATACTGCTTTGGTCTGCTACCAGCTCTTCCAGGTATATTAGGTGGCAGGAATTTTTTTTTCCTAAAGGTGCTTTAGTTCAAAAGGATCTAAATTTTCAAAAAGTGTGTTTTCATATGTACCAATTCTAATCTCCCTCTAGACTGCAGGGAAAAGCTTGGATGTCTAACCTAGATATACCTAAAAAGCTCACAAGTCACACAATAAAAAGCAGAATGCAGTCTTCTAAAAAGCTTGGGATGTAACATCCAGCCTCACCTAGGCTCCTTATGTTTAGGTGTAAGTTGTAGTGCTGTGTATTTCTTGAGTTTATAGACAGTAGTTTTGGGGTTAACACTCAGCTGATGATTGTTGACTTTTTAAAATTAGACATACATTTTGAAATTCTGGGTTTGTGTTTCATATTGACGCCAAGTGCTGCTGTGTCTGTTACTCAGCATTTACAGTGGGATTATCCAAAGTAGACAACTAGAGGACAAAAAACCCTGTACCTGATTTGTTTAATTGTATTTCTTCCCACTGAGGTTGGTGGAAGTGATTTATTGGGACAGATGGAATGCTGGTGTTGGGAGACTGGTAGCCTGTGAGGTGTTCTCCCTTTGGGCCCCGTCCTGTGGCCCAGGTGTGCTCACAGCTGAACACTGCCTCGTAAGCAGCTCTGCTGAAACTGCAGCACTGCATATAGGATGAGAAATTACTCAGTGGGAAGAGGACTGTCAGAATTTGGCCTTTAGGATAGAAATTTCATTTTGTGAGTGTATTACAAACAAGAGAGAGTTAAAAGATGAAAAACTGCTTCTACATAGAAAAATAATACTGTTTCAATTTAAGCCCTAGTTTAGTAAGCTTTCTTGGAAAGAAACTTGTTCCTGAGGGCATTTTATCTATTTTTCTCTCTCTTTGGGTTTTATACTGCTGCCCATCATGGCAGTATCTGAATGCTTTCTATATAGAAATTGATAGCAACTTCGAAGTCCCCAGTGAACTGTGCAATCTTTGACACATCTTTCTTTAGGGGGTGAGAAAATACCAGGTGAGATTTTTTTAAAAAATATTTGTATTATGTAATTTTACATTCTAATAGTATTTTTTCTTTAGATTGTTGTTTTGGAAGATGTTAAATGGGGTTTTAAAATTTTTTCTCCTCTTTTTTGTGATTTGACTGAGGTTATGGGGTACAAGAAGTGCCAGAGTTAAATCCAGAATACATTACTGACCTTTAAAATGTGTTTTCCTAATGTCACATCAAGCAGATAAGGCATAAGTCATCAAATATCCAGTGTTACAGAGGTTTTCTTTTTTGTTCAATGTTATCTAAGTTGTTTAAAAAACATTCAAATAGTATTTGCACTTCTACAGGTGATGCATATCAGATCTGTATCAGCTAATATGAATTGTTAGAAGCAATCTTTTATCTTTTAAAATTATTCTAGTAAGAGGAAATATTTAAATAAATATTAATAATTTAAATAATTCCATTAGTACATATGAATAAATTCTTAAAACTAGCAAGATTACAGTGAGAGGATTTACTAACTGGTTTAGATATTCAGTTCTGAACCATTTCAACATTAGTCTTATGTGGCTAATCTATCTATCCAGCGATGTAGTCTGTTTAAACAAGGTAGTTGACTCTTCCAAAATAATTTCAAAGAGAAATAAAAATAACGTCGTTTTCTCTCTTTCTTTCCAGTCTGTCAGAGAAACACCTTGATTAGTTTATATTTAGTTTATATGCGTGGGTGTCTTCCTTGGACGTGAACAGTACGAAATTTTTGAAGAAACTCAAGTTGTAATAATGAGTCCTGTGGTTAATTCAGAAGATGACTGATCCTGTCGTCATTTCTTAGTTGTTTTTCTAGAGCAAGCTAGACCTGTCCTACTGCCAACATTTATGAGTGCTTCCAGGGGTGGGACTTCTTCCTAGTGAAGATAGAAGTGTGTGGTAACTTTTGACTGAAAAACTACTGGTTACTAGCTAGAGAAAATGGAAGGTAAACCACTCATTACTAAGGCATGGATTTGAACTAGGCTGTGCATTTAGTAGGCAGTTCTTGGAGAAGGAGAAATTCTGGTAGAGTTCAGGAGAAATGGGGAGAGCAGGGAGGATAACCTTGCAGTGCGAAGTTTCATTTCCTCGATATACTGACAGTATTTTGTTAGAAGGTGTGCAGTATTAGAAGAGACTTCATCCAGACCATGCTCCCTTCCTCAAAAGTGAAATCAAATGCATTTACAGTACCTCTACCAGACATTTCTCAGTGGCTTGTATTATAAGAATACACAAGGAATTCCTACCTCATGGTGAGAGATGTGACTGAGGAAGCTGCTGAATCCCTCACCCTTGGTTAGAGAGGGTTTTGCTACCTACCTGTGTAGGTGTGTTAGTAATTATATAGTGAAGTGGAAAAAATAAAGGCAAATTTGTCTGGTTTTAAAATCTTTTCCTTCAAGGAGGGCCTGTTGTCCCTCCCCCTGTAAAACATTTAGTTTTGAATCTCTGTAGTTGAAGGAGCATGGTCAACTCCGTTGTGAGAGGTAGGTCTGAAATGTCTCAATTTTTGTATTACCTTTTTTTTTTTCCCCAGAGCCGCTATTTTAACTTCCCATGCTCTTCAAAGGTGTTAAACATGCCTTATCATGTGAGTTAAGTCAGTTTTTACCTGTGGGTTCAAGAAGTTAGCCTGTGTGTTCTTGTTTCAAAAGCTGTGTAGCCTTATCTTATTTTTCACTGTTGAGTGCCCATTAGGTTTGGTGGGAGCTACTGGGTGCATGATATTTTTGGAAATCAGGCCATTGAGATATACTTTGGTTATAAATATCTGTAAGCTAATTAGGCTTTAAAACGATAAAGATTCACAAATGAAACACATCTTCCTTCTCTTTCACTAGTAAAAAGCCCAGGTCAACTTGGATGAGTTCCTCTCTGGCGTGGATGGCGTACCCACATCTCAGTACGTTCTTTGAGCAAGTTTCCTTTTTGAGGGCTGTGAGTCAGCAGGGTTTTGAAGTGGATGAGTCATAGACAAACTAGCTGAATGATGGTTACCAAGTGGGCGGGGGAAGCAAGGGTTTTATTCTGGGAAGGTGTAAATGCAGACAGAGGCCAAGTCTGGAGGTGAGGCAGGCCACAGGATGAAAGGCATTAGCCGATAGGAAACACTGAACCGGTGTTTGATGCTGGCTGCTCTTTGTGGTTCGCTGCAGCCGTGTGCTTCCTCCTGTCTCTGTTTGATGCCTCTGTGCAAAGTCTGTCCTCCTCTTGGGGAGCAGATGTTCCAAATGAACAGCGTGTAATCCTGACAGATAATAAAGCGACATTAACTTTGCTGAGAGCCAGCTAGTTTCTATCCAAGAGTTAGATTTCTGACCAGAAGAGAAATTGAGCTAGTCTGTGCTTCATCCCTTTCGGTTATACAGAGCATAAACCTTTAACATCTCTCTGACTGGGACAGGCAGCATCAACCATGCCTGTGCAGAGCAGATCAGTGTGCCAACCTCTGAAATCAGAAACAACAGTGGCGTATATTGAACTATCTGGTGAATCTTCTTGGAGGGCTTAGAAACAAAAATGCAAACAACATGAAAACATCCTGCTCTGGACAATCCCATTTACTGCCTGATAGAAGACCAGAATGCCACTCCAGAGCATCCCTTTATGTGTTTCTCATGTGTTCTTGCAACTCCTTAAGTTGTAATGGAATTTGCAATGAGATTTCCCTTAAGGTGTGAGGATTTTCTGTTACGCAGTATTTTGTAGTTCGACAGGAAATCAGAAAATATGACCATATATCATTGCCACTAGAGCTACTGCTGACCACATATCTCTGTATATTGGCAGATGGTGATAAAATCTGATTTTTTTTGTGTGATGGAGTGTTCTCTTAGAGTGGAATGGCAGAATAGCTGTCCGTCAGAGAGCTTTGGAAGGAACTGAAGAACAGTGGTTTAACAATCAAGCCTCTTGCAACCCTGGCTCTCTTTTCTCTTCTTCTTAGTATATTCAGATAGAGTGGAGAGAATATATACTTCAACTGATAGTATCCTGGAGTGCTCAGATACTGAAGGAAGGCACTGTGGTTACCAGATTCCAGCTGTCCTGTTTTCCTTTCCCAAATGAAAAAGCTTTTATCAGGATAGCATATACAAATACTTCCCAGTGCAAGCTCAACTCATTCTAAAACTATTATGAGTATAAAGTTTATGTTCTCTTGAGTCTGAATGTAGAAAATATGAGATAGTGAACTGAAGGGTGAGAGGCAATTGAATATATACTCTGTAAGAAATATATAGAGAATTTAGTAGAGCAAAGAAAGAGCTAATGGCTAAAAGTTGAAGCCAGTAAAATTCAGGAGATGGCACAGTGCATGTTTTGAAGGGCAATGGTAATTTACCACTGGAACATAGTGCTGAGGGATGCAGCAGATTCCCCTATCACTTGAAGACTTTAAACTGACATTGGGTCTTTCTCATTCATCCTTGCTGTGTTCAGTCCGGGGGTTTCTGGGTGATGTTTAATGGCATCTGTTGTGCAGATGGTCAAACTAGACCATTGTAATGTTCCTTCTGGCCCTAAATTGAGGGTCTGTGAGCTGTGGCTGCTTGTATCGTTTGAGTAACAAATTCAGTTGCCAGTGGTAATGGGGGATATGCAGAGCCAAATCTCAAATTGAATCCAAGCTCTGGGAAGAGTGGATGTGCATGCGAGAGACACCTGGCTTCCTTAACTTCTGTGTTACATATACTTAGATTTCCTTTGAGTCATGCTCATTTACCTACACTCTGCCTCTCACTTGGCCCATTCCATTTCAGGGATTTTTGATGGCATAAGTCACAGGCTGAAACAGTAAAAGGAGGGAGGATTCAGGACAGATTAATGAAGAGAACAATATGTAGGAAAGCATGACTTTAAGTGCCCCCGACTTTGGGGCTTTACAGTGTTTCTGACTCTTTGATATATAAATTACATCAATTTACATTCCCTCGTGCACCAATAGAGTGGGTAGAACAAGTTCTAAGGGAATCTGAGTGAGCATAAGTGGGTATAAATTACATTACCTTACAGATTGCCTCTGAATTTGGCCCAGGTTCCTTCCTTTATTTTCATTATGTCAACTTTGTGCAATGGCATTATAGTCTTTTCAGCAACTGGCCTGACAGCTAATGAGTTTTTTCTACCAACAGTGAATCAACCAAGACAGACAATGCTGCTCTGTGTAAATACTTCTCTTTATGTTCAGAGTATTCAGAATCCCATTAAATTTAGAATAGTGTGCTAGTAGAAATGCATGTGAAGAAGTACTGTAAAAAGTTCTAATTATTCATAAGCCACCTGGTTTCCTCTTTGCTCCCCAGCTAACCATGTTCTGAGGCTAGGAGAAAATTAGAAGAGGACTAGGCAGCACGATAATCCTGAAATATAAACTGCTGTGTTGAAAACAATTAAGTCCAAATGGTTTTAGGAAGATTTCTTGATTTATGGTTGTTTGTAGTCCCTGAAATTCCTGCAACAAACAAGGTTAAAAGAAAAAGTCAAGAAATGAACTAGTAACATTTCCACTCTTGGAGAGCTGAAACAAAGGAAACTTTAACTGTAGTTCATTAGAGAATAGAATGGATTTTTTCCTTCTATTAGAAGAAAAATTGTATTTGTATGTTAATTAAGTTACAGCAGAATTTGCTTTAGGAATAAGTTACATGCTATGCAACTTATTTCATCTCTCAGTTCAGAGTATATTGCTAAAAGGCTAAACTCTATTCCAGATTGCAGCATTGATAAATGTTACTGTACCACTTCATTATGTTTTAGAGAATTTTTTCTTTTTCTGATGTCAGCACTTAAGCATTTAAGAAGCTGTGGGGTAGGTAGAGCAAGGAATTCCTGACTGGTTTCTTCTTTTGCCTTTTACCCTGCTGTACTAACTGAAGACAAACTCACTGTTTTGTCTTCCTTTTCTGATTTGATGTTGGCAAGAAAGCCTATAGAATCTTATGAAAGATGTTCAGAGATACAGTTGAGATATATATATATATATTTAATATTCTCAGGTGGTGGGAGCTATATAAATGCAAACTACCCATAATATTTCCTACCATGTAAGATTTTCAATCGTGCTTCTCCTCCAGAATCCCTGTATTCTCTTGAATGATGAAATTGCAAATGTTCCATGAATGTCAGTGCAATTTATTATCATCTTTCATTCAGAGCATTACAAAATGATTTGCAGATGCAGGTGTTGCTAATGATTTTCAGCCACCCTCCTTAAAGATTGGAGAACATAATTGTCCCTGTTTCTATAACAAGGATGAAACTCCCTAACTGAGTTTGGAAGGTGCGGTTGTGTTGCCTACTACATCTTCTTGGGGCTCTTTTATACTTTCTTCTACTTTTTCTGTTATTTTTGCTTAGTGGAATCCATTGGCTACATGGGAGGTAGAATTATTATTATTTTTTTTAATGTATAGAAGGATGCTTTAGATGAAAAGGAGGGGGTAAAGGAGAAAAACAAATGCTGCTTGACAGGCCTAAAAAAGTATGTTGCAGTATTTAACTGTGGA
Source organism: Machaerirhynchus nigripectus (assembly GCA_013397975.1). Lineage (NCBI taxonomy): Eukaryota > Metazoa > Chordata > Aves > Passeriformes > Dicruridae > Machaerirhynchus > Machaerirhynchus nigripectus. The sequence goes on along the minus strand of VZRQ01008075.1, from coordinate 274,114 downwards.
TATCATGGCTCTTTCTTTGTTATCTAAAGACTCTTAAACCTCTGTTTATTCCTAAAATGTACTTCAACAACTTCACTTGCAGTATCTTACGAATTGCTTCTGACTCTAGTTCCAGAAAGTCCTTTGTTAATAGGACGCATTATATATGACTTTTGTCATGGAAGTATTGAAGGGGATGTGTGGGGAAACATTTCTGGCTGTATCTCATACAGTCCTTTGTTAAGCTTCCTGGTGAGGAAATCGCTGAGAAATCAAAGGTGTAAATGGAGACGTACTAAAGGCACTAAATGTTTGAGAACACAAGTCTATAGAATTGACCTCTTGTTGGTGAGGACATTGGATCCAAGATCTTGGTGATAGGAATGACTCTATCAGTAGAAAAAGGACAAGATTCCTTCTCTCTGAAGGACTGAGCAGGTGTAGGACTGGTTTGTCCTCCTTAGAGATGCAGAGATTCAGCCTTCTTTCCCTGCAGCTTCAAATGGAGAAAGTACTGTAAAGCATTAGCTGCAAATTAAACCTTTTTTTCTGTAGGGAAGAAGCCTTGGGGGAAGGTTGGTGCAGTCATGTCAGCTCTCTCTTGAGGCAGATCCTCTTAGGCATTTCTGTATAAAGGGATGCAATTTGAAGCCACATGCCAATGGGAATAAGTCAAGTGGGATGGCTCATGCGGCCGATGTCAAAGGTATTTTAGCCCAGATGAGGCTATGATATTCTTGTTGTTATTGTCTTTTAAAGTGAAGCTGTACATACTTTGCTTGTGGCAGCTCTCCGAAGGTTCAGTGGCTCACTTTTTATTTGATTTTGATTAAAATCGATGTTTCTGCCAGCCTTAGTGATCTCATGAGTGAGATACCTGAGTTTGATGCCTGGATTTGATTTTTCACTGTTGTATGGTGAAGGGAATCCCTGCTTCCCTCTAGAAGGAAGGCAGAGCTTCAGATCTCTGTGCAGCAACCCCGTTAGGGGTGGGGTGGTTTGATGGACTCTGCAGGAGGGGTCTTTGCCACTAATTAGCTGCAGATATACACCGTGTAGGCATTCCCAGCAACCTAAGCTTCCCAAACACAGAACAGGCAGGGTCAGTGCAAGTCTCCCATCTCTCCATGATAATCCTGTTTAATGTTAATAGGGAAAGATCACATCTTGTGGGGAATAGGGTACTCTGTCCTAGGTTTACATAGGCCTTTGTGTTTCTCCAGGGGCTGAGAACAAAGGGTAGTCCTTTTTTGACTTAGCAGAGATGAAGATGGCAGGTTGTAAAGTTCTTGTGAAATTAGGCTGGGCTCTGTACAGCATGTTGTTGCGAAAGTGTGTTCTCTATTAAGAAAGCTGAGCCAGGCTTACTGGGTTAGATAAACTATCCAAGGGTTGGTGAAGTAATTAGTAAATGTGCACTGCCAGACCAACTAATTTGTTTAATTTTGAATAGGCAATGTTTGTAGATATTTAAATCATCTTACGAAGTGGCTGTCCAGAGTCATGGCAGGATCATGATCTATGCCGTGCTGCAGACAAGCAGACCTGTTCCCTCCCTTTGCTGCAACACCACTGAGCTCTGTAGAGGACAATCGCAGCCCTACCATGCTGCTGTTTCATGGTTATTTAATTCAGTCCTAGTGGTAAGAGGTAATTCTGTCCTTGCTGGAAGCTTCTCCTTCCCTGGTGGAGACATTTGCTTTTGTGTGGCTACCAGGTGAATCAGGCTAGGAAACAGATATGGCTGAAAGCTAAGGCATTCTGGTTTCTGTCACATTTTTTTTTCCTCTCTTTTTTTTTTCCCTTTGTCCTTGGGCTCTCTGAGTCGGCTCAGCACATGGCCAAACAAGCACTAGTACTGGCATCCAAGAGGGAGTACAAATACCCAGCCAAGGGAGGTATCAGGGGCATAGACAACTTTCACTTCGGGCAACTTAAATTGGTAACAAAACTGCAACCTGAGTTTGCATGCCTGTTTGTGTAAATTGAATAGTTTACTGACTTCTGGCAGGAGTTGTGTTTGGGTTCTCCAGGGTCCAGGCACAAAAATGTCAGAAGCTTCACTATAGTGACTGAGTCTTTCAGCTTCCTGTGCGGTTCTTTGCCAAATTAAATAGAGCCAGAGATCTCAGCACCAGCAGCTGTAGGGAGTTAATCCCACCCAGATCCAGATTAGCCATGGCACATTCTTGTAACCATAGGCACGACAGTTTAGTGTAGACAGCTGTTCTGATAAACCGATCTGGGAATCCTGCCCTCATAGGAATGTTTGATGTGTACTGGTCACATAAGTTTCAAACTTACGGTAAGGCCAACTGGTAGCCTGGGTAACAGTTGCATGTTTTTGTCAGTGTCGTGATGGCAATACTACATGGGTGTCAAAAATTACGTGAATGGTTTTACTTTAGAAGTAGAACGAATTTCTCTCTCTACCTGAATTATAAAGGTACAATTATATAGCACAATAGATACTCATCTCCTGTATTGTTAGGCCGATGCCAATTTGCTTATCCAATAGAGACTTGATACAGAGAGACAACAGGTGTACAGATGGACAGCCTGCTTCCCACCCTGAGCAATATTCTTTTTTCAAAGAGGACTTTCTTCCCTGCTGGTTTTGCTCTTGTGGCCTGTGTTGGCATCATTGTTGATGATACTGAATATTTTGTGGAAGAGGACAGGGATACTTGAAAAATAGGGTGATGTGTTGATTGTAGACAAGGACAATTTTTGACTGGGGGAATGGCGGTAAAACTTCTAAAATTGTTTGAAGCCATAATGATGGGTCACCTTGGGTAGTTGCATGGCTTGAGCACCAGACTTTGAATCTCAGAGTTGGGGATTTGATCACAGTTTAAGGAGAAAAAGTCATTTTTTGCCATAGGGTATTGAGATGCTAAAACTTTATCTGGGTTCCAAATGAGAATTGCTAATTTCTTTGCATAGAAATCACTGAGGAACAGCCTCCAAAAGACTGTGCATGAAGTGCCAAACATTCAAATTGTTAAAGGCTGGGAGTATGGTAAAGGGTAGTTATCTGTATGTTTCCTCTGATCCTGTGCTCTCCTTTTGCAATCTACTTCTGGTTATTGTTGAAGACAAGATTTGGGGCTAGATGGAATAATGCTGTGAACTGACATAGCTGCTTTTGCAACTTGAAGGGAGAATATTTTTAGAAGTAGCAGAGTCCAGTAAGTAGAGTATTGTAACCATAGGCACAAGAGCTGAGTGCAGACAGCTGTTCTGATAAACCAGTGTGGGGGTCCTGCCCTAATAGGAGTGTTTGTGTACTGGTCACAGAAGCTCACAAGGTCATGGTGAGCTGGTTTGATAGCCACCTTGGTAGGGTCGGTAGTCTGGAAGGGAACCCATGATCTTGGCTGTGCCATTAGTGTTCTGTTCAGCTCAGGACAAGTTATTTCATCTGTTTGACTCGACTCTCCTGTTCTCCTGACACACACACCCTTTTTCTGTGTTGGCATTTCAGTTGTCATCTCTGTCAGCTGAGGACTTTCTTTAGGCCATGTTTGCACAGTCACAAGTGAGGCGGTGCATTTCAAGGACTTGGCTCTGCTCTGCTGCAAGTTCTGCCTCTCAGCAGAATTTCATTGTGGCTGCATATTAAAGCAGGTTAAATTAAACTATCCTGAAGCATTGCCATTAAAATAGATTACACTAACTTTGAAACTGTAATAGTTGAGGAGCACACATGTCAGGTGAGATGGGGTAGTGTCCCAAAGTGTCCTACCACACCAGCTTCTCATTGTGCCAGTGGGGTCCCCCATGTTCTGCTCCGTGTTTTGCCCAAAGGAGCTCTCAGTCTGGTTTCTTTGTTGCTACTCACTACTCTAGTAATAATAATAATAATAATGATAGATCTGAACATCTGAGCAGAATCATTTTGCTATTCAACCTCTGCTGCTCCTTTGATTAAGGAAAGATTTAATGCTTTAATTTGAGACACGTTTTGTTAAAGAATAGAGGGCTTTGATTCGCATGTTTATAAAGGGGTGCACTTCCTGAGCAGAATGGAAAACATTCTTTGGTAGTAAAGGATGTTGAAAGTACGGGCACTCCCTGCAGCTGATGGATTTGTTCTGGGCTCGTATTTATCACTACATGTTAACAGAAAAGAAAAATGTTTAGTTATTGTTCCACAAACAAGGTAAATTATATTCTTTCCCACATTTTTGCTGAGATTGATGCAAGACCATAAGCTCCATCTGAGTAACTTCTTGATGTTAGGACACCTTAGTGGCAGAATTTCTTTCTTGTTTTCTTTGGGTTTGTTTTTTGTTTTTGTTTTTCTTTAAATTTTTGTTACTTTATATTCATTCCTTTCCCTCATATTTTTTCAAGTGACTGGATCTAACGTCAGGAATTATTTTAGAATGATGTTTGCAAATAATGTGCAACTTATATGAAATTAAATTTTACTGTATCAGATAATTTGAATTGCAAATATGAAACTCCCAAAACAAACACCAGCAAACTCCCTTGATGATTTGACTTCCTGGTCTTTTTGAAATACTGGTGACTGATTCTGATAGCAAAGATAGATATTTTTCTCCATTTTTTTTTTTCTGAAGGAATAAAAGTTAAGTGCCTATTTTACAGTAGAGAAGGAACATTTATTATGTAAACTCTTGGTCTTCTAGCTACAGTTTGGCATTATGATTTTATCAGCACTATAGAGTGCCACTAATATGACCCAGAGCTTAAACTTGCTACTGTCACTGTAACATGTGTTTCTTCTAAAACTATTGTTGTCAGTCAGCTACTGCAAGTCCAATACCACATTCTAGCATCCTCTCTGAGAACAGCTAGGCTTAGCTTATCATCCTCCTGGCACAGAAAAGGATGTGGTTTTGAGCTCTGTAGGGTGCAATCAGAGCTGAGAAATGCTGTTCTCCAGGAGCAGCACATGATAAGTACTGAGTTTTAATCTGCTTTCTCTTCAAAACCTACATGAGCATCTCTGGCTTGGCCGGAACTCAAAGAGAAGAATTTTCAGGGTTCTTAAAAGTAGGGGTGAGATTAGTACAATTCGAAAGACCTGAAGACCATTTTGGCTGGAGCAGAAGGAAAACTTGCAGTTGTTCTCTAAAAGCCTGGCTGTTACTGCCCCTTTTGAGGAGGTGCACCATGTCTGTCCTTTTCTCTTGTGCAAGATAAGTCAGTTGCTGCAGGCATAACCCCCTTCAAGTGCTTTGGAGAGTCTAGCACTGTCCTCCACTCCATAAATTGGAAGGCTGTGAATCCTGGCTTGCTCTGCAGAAAATGTATTGTGTATTGTAGGCTCTTTGTGATCTTTTCCCCTTTGCACACCTTCACAGAGCCAGGCACAATCCAGCCCATTATCTGTATGTGAGAGTTTTCACTATTACAGATGTGTAAAAGTTTCTATTAGCAATTCTGATTTGGAAAGGGCAATTGGAGGCTGAAAGAATGGCAAATGCAACCTGGATATAACTTTTTGATCCCAGAACCCAATTAAATTTGTGGTTTTAAAGTGTATGCGACTCCTGAATTCAGCTCTAATACTAAATTTATATTATTTCCTGGAATGAAAGTCACTGCAGACAATTTCCAGAAGACCATAATAATGATCCAGTGAAAAATGAATCCAGCTTTTGACTTTTTTTCCCCCACCAGAAATAAGATAGGAAACCAATTTAGTTTTATATTGGCTATTCTTTTAATGCTCAGTAACTTTCTTACCATCAGTGACTTTTTTTCCCAAGATATCTACTTCATTAGTGCTGCTGTTTCTACACAGCATTTGTGTTGGTGTGCATTTGTCTTGACATGGCTAGTGCTGTAGTACTACCACATATTTGGGAATAAAACCCACAGAATACTGGTTGAAATATATTATCTAATATCCTATTCATAAGCTTACTTATAACGAATAATTAGCCTTCTGTGAGCCATGTGTTCCTTTTTACATCCTGTCAAGGTCCTTTGCCTAAAATGATGCTTCAGCCTGATCAGTTTAGGTAAGGGGGAACTTTAGACAGAAGTAATCATGAATGCTCTGTACTTAGCTTCTGTCTGGCTCAAAACAGCCTTCGTGCTTCTGAATTATTATTAGAGACACTTAAGTTTTGGACTGGAAATACCCTGTCTGTGTCTCATTTTCAGTTATATCACAGGACGGCTTTTGTCTCACAAGGGGACTGTTACCTTAATTCTACTGCTTCTTGGAGTTTGTGGCCCCTTTTTTGCTCTTACAGATCTCTAGGAAAGAGACCTGAGTTATGTCAAGGATGAAAGCAAGTGTCCTTGCCCTCCTCTTGACTCCCCTTTCTGATCTCTTTGCTGTGGAGCTTGGCAGGTTCTGTATGTAGTATGAGGTTTTCTGTTCTGAAAAGTGAGAGCTTTGGGGCAAACAATATATTATTCTTAGGGAGAAAGAAACTACAAATTCTCTTTTCCATGGAAGTAAATGAAGGTGTGTGAGAAGTCTTCTATGGTGTTGAGCTTTTTTTTTTTTTCCCATCTTTGCTGCCTGGCTGGTAATTTTGGGGATACTAACTACATTTATCATAACGACATTTTTGTCCAGCAAGACTGTGCTCTGAAAATAAGCAAGAATCAGAAGTGCAAATGTGCTTTCTTGTTGTTACCAATGGACTTGCACAGACATGACTGAAGCTGGTTTTTTCAGCTTCCTGAGGTTGGAACAGTGCAACCCTTTTGAGGTTGGAACACCGCAACCCATTTGACATCCTTCTCTAACTTCAAGTGACTGGGGAACAAATTGAATAACACTCTGTCTGGTATGTATCTAGGTAGATTCCAAAAATAGGTGCATCTTCGTATTCTCTCTTTAGTTTGAATATGAATGGCAGCCTTTGTTTTCAGCCTTTGGTTGCTACTGTTAGAATGCTTTCTCAGATAAAGCCAGCATATTTGTGAAGTAGAAGCATATTCATTTTTACTTCTCAGAATTTTTCTTCTACCTGATCTGAGTTCTGTCCAGAGACAGAGCAGAGGGAAACATAGATGGTAATTTAGTTCCTGGATTACCCTGGATTTGCTATAACCACAAACACAAGGGGATAAATGCTGTCAAGAACAAGATTCAGCTCAGATGAATGTTAACTGAAGATGAAAATCACTAAGAAGAAATAGAACTGTTCCTGCTAAATCAAAACAATACATCCTTTTTGAAGCCTGTGGGAAAGCCCTTCTTGCACAAAAGATCTTCTGTGAATAAAAAAGATATCCATTATCCTCTTACCTCTTCCCCATTTCACATTAGAACATACCTTGGCTATGATGATCATCATCTTTTTTCTTCCGCTGCTGTCTTGGCTGAATACAGAATAAGACTCTGTGGTCAGTTTAATCCTCATTTCAGATGCTGAGAGGAGAGGTGCTTATTTATGTCCAAAATGAAAAAGCAAAAACATCCATCCAGCTTGGTGATTCACCAAGATCTCAGAGCTATGCTTTTTCTGTGAGCAGATAACTTAACTCAAACTGATGCTGATTTACTGAGTAAACCTCTCTTGGATGATACAGAGCTTATTGTACCTCTCAGCATTGCCTAACAGAGGGAGAATTCAACAGAATAACAGAATTAAGACTTGACCCCCTATACCACCTTTTTTTTTTTTCTTTCTCTTTTCCCTTATTTTCACTCTAAGACAGTTTGGTAGTTGACCACTTTGCATCTTGAAAGACAAGTACGGTACCTTGAGCCATCTCCATTTGGTGAGGCGTGATTCATGAAACTGGCCTGTGTCTCTTAATCTATTTGTTTTCAGACTCTTGAGGACAACATTGTGCTGTCAGTACTGGTTTTGAGCTGAAGTTCCTATCTGGATAATGTATCCCTGGATGTGGCATACTTAGCTTGCAGAGCTGGTCTGCAGTGCAGTCTGGGACCAGATGAGAAAATGGATACTTGAATGAAATCATTATTGTTCTTACAGATGCAGAAAAGTAGACATACAGTAATGGCTTAGACAAAATGTATTGTTTAAAGACCATGTTAAATGGATTCCTTCAGGAGGGCTTGTGTTTTTATGGAGAATGCTGTCCAAGCAAGAAAGATCTGTTCTTCCTTAGTCCAACAGAGTAATTGCAAATGATTTGGAAACTTCAGTCTGCTTCCTATATTCCTCTCCAGGCCAAATACCTGCAAAAATAAACATTATACTACTTTTTCCATCAAGAAAGACATGTTTAGAGGCCCTGTTTCTAATCAGACAATTTTGAAGCCTAATACTATACTCTGAAATCAGAGCAGTTGTCTTCTCAACTGGTTCACATGTTTTTCCAAAGTAAATGTAAGAAATTTTCCTTCTTCTGTTAAACTTCAAAATGCAGTCCTGTGGAACTTTTAGGATTTCAAGGCAGGGAAATCACTCTGCCTGGAGTCACATAGGCCAAATGGCCGCAGGGTTAGTGGTACGGAAATTCACTGATTGTGCTTCTTTGTCATCAGTCTGTTACCAGTTCTTTAAGTGTGTGTCCCCAGGTCTTTTCTGTGCACTGGTGTGTATGGAGAGAAAACGTACACAACTTGTCTCATTCTCAGTATTTATATTCTAAGGAATGCATGTGGGAGGAAGAGGTGGAAATTCTTTTTACAAAGGATCTTTGATCACTAGGATCATGATTGATAGGAAGAAATGTGTCTGTGTTTACTTTAAAATCCTCTTTCTTTGAACAAGATGATCCACAAGTACATCTTTGCTAGAAATAAACACATCAGGGAGGAGAGAGTCAGAAAGTGACTTGGTTGCTGTTACTGGGAGCATGCTCTGCAGCTCATATCTTTAGAACATATATGATAATAATTTTAGAAGTTGCTTATTAGCTTTTTCCCTAGCTTGTACTTGGGAACCAGTGTGTATTTCTGTGTATAGGAAATGACTGAGAAATAAAGTACCATGTCTAAATTTTTAGTAAGCAAATAGTTAACATCCTTTAACATGGTTTCATACAAGGTGCTGAATATTTCACTCATTTGTACGTGCACAAAGACAGGGGCACACATATGCATTGCTTGCAAGGTTATCCATTTGTAGAGATGAAAGTTGTGTTTGCAGTCTATGATGTGCCTTTAACCTCTTTATTACCAAGATGTAATTATAAATAAAGTATCAGATTTCCTCTTTACCATATTATTTCTCGATATGTGAGCAAGTCTATGCACTAGTTCTGATTTGTAGGTTTTCTTTTGTGTTGAAGTGAATTTTGGCATGAGTGTTTCTGTGAAGGGGTCTAATTATGTAATAATAGACTGTTTTGCGTTATTCAAAAGTGTTTATTTTCAACGTCTGCTTTTGCTGCTCAGAAAGTGGTAGGTATTTGGTGCACTGTGTTTGCATGAGAAGAGTGGGCTCAGTGCACTCTTTAAAGATTTAGTTGCATTTGAGACATTGCATGATACTGACAAAGTGCCTGGTGTAAGCCTCAGTTTTACTCTCGGGTGTGTGATGCTGTTGCGTAAGCAGAGTAGCACACAAGCACAGCTGCCTCTTGCTATGCTAGAGTAGTATTCCAATTATAGCTTAGCCTTAACTGATCTGAAGTCTTTATCCTGTCTTCAGTGCAAGGATACTATATCAATAGGCAGGGCTGAGCAGTGCGAGGAAGCTTGTGTTGCAGTCCCCAGCATGGTTGAATCCCATTATGATGTTTAAGAATTGTCATGAGAGTAAAAGCTTGAGGCTTAGAAGGCAATGTTTGTAGGCTTGCTAAAAACTGATGAGTCATCACTGACCCGGCATCTTGTTTACAAACATCTCATTGTGCTGGTGAGGAAAGCCTTCAGATCATTAGCCATCTCCTGAACAATGTTCTCTTCCTTCCCCTCGCCCATTGGCTGTGATCCTTATGAAATGATACAAGGCTGGACAAGGGGTTTTTGTTTTCTTCTTTTCCTTATGGGATCCTAAAAGAGTATGGTATCCAACTCATATTTTAGCCTTAGTGGAGATTGGCTGTCTGATTTTTCGTTCCAAGATAATATATCTTGAATATTAAAACTCCTAAAATATGCAGCTGTGGGTGCATTTCTGCAAGTACTACAGCTCTTGCAAAAGCAAAGCAGAAATTCGCTGAGCTCTAAACAAAATGCTTTCTTCCTTAGGAGGTGTTTCACAGTACAGGTATCATGACCAGGTTGGGACAGGGGTTCACCAGCTTGATATTGCTGATGGTGATGCTCGTAGTGGGTGGTGATGCTCATAGTGGGTTGTGATGCTGGCACTGGGAGCAGCATTCAGACTTGCACAAGAGGAGATGTTTGGGCAGCGGTTTCATACTGCTCTGCAGAACGGGTGCAAGAGTTTGGGGAAGTCTTGATTCCTTTTTGAGCGAAGGCTCAGTGGTTACAAATACCCAGGCATTTGCTAAGGGCCTGTGTGCTCTGTTTGGGTGGTAAATTGCATTTGAGCCAAACATAGAAACCCAGCAGTTTCTGTACAGCTGCCTGTGGAGTGGGATGCCACACAAGTAGCCTCAACAAGTTCTGGTCTTCATTGCTAAGAATGGAACCAGGAACAAATGTTCAATTTTTAGTTTTCTACTTGCATCTTCTTCTATTAGTAAACACAAATGTAGTCATGGAAATCGGTATGTCTTCCATGTGAAATGTCTGCTTTTATAACCCTCTCCTCATAATGTAGAGCAAAGCTAACAAAAAAATAAGTGGTTTTATGATGCAAACAATGTTTTTCCTATTTAGCTTTCTGAAAGCAAACCTGAAATAAATAGTTGTGCAGCCAGAGTACAATTTGCAAGCAGTATTTGAATAAAGATAATAAAAAGGAATTACAGTTCAGTATAAGAACTCAGTTTAGTTGCATGAGTTTTAATGCAGTGATACATATTCTGCATTTATAAAAGTAAAAGAAATAAAGTTATAGTGGCCTTAAAAACTCAATAATACAATGTAGACAGCTGCCAGTAGAATCCAGTCTTCATTACCAAAACAACTTTTAGTATTGCAATAGATTATTTTTTTCTTTAAGACTTCTCTGTATCTTTATCCTTCTTGGTCTCAAGAACTTACTAAGTTAGTACTCTGGAATTCAGGACATATGAATGATGCAGCTTTACAAATGAGGTATATGTGCAAGAAAAATCAATCCACTGTCAGTATATTAATTTATCTAAGTAGATGCTGTTCTATCCATTTGTTTTGCGTTCCTAGTGCTTTAGTTTGTAAACCTTTTGGAGCAGAAACATCTGACTTTAGGCTGTGCAGGGAGCAGGGTTTTGGCTTGGACTTGTCAATGCTGCTAGGAAAAAACCCATAAAAATATGTTTCTGGAGGGAGGGGGAATATCTTAAAGTGTGAGAAGTAATGCAAAGTAGAAGTGTAAACTTACACATACCACATATCAATTCTGTTTGGGCATACATCTCAAATGGTAGGTGGAAACTAGTGAGTAACAGCTAAGAAGAGCTTTTATGTACTTTTCGTAAGTGCATTACAAAGGCACAAATACTTTGAATATAGTAAAATAAGAGAACATGGTTTAAGGTATATTTGTAAGAAGTAATCAAATAGGATTACTCCATGGCTGTTATTAAACAACTGTTAGTATTATTCTTAACTGCCTATCAGTGTGATTTGATCAAGAGTTTCTTAGTGAATGTGCTCATTTGATTAATTAAAGTTGTATATAATATCAAAGTGCTTGTAATTTAGGCAGGGAGTTATTATTTTTATTGGAAACAAAAAGATAAAATCCTACTGATTTGCTCAAGTGAACTTTGATGTTCAGTAGTATGTATTGTTTCCTATGTTTTACGGCCAGGTTTTCCTTTCCTGAGACTTCCTTGTAGAAATAAAATAATTAAGAGGATGGCATCTCTTCTGTGCTTTCTCACAGCAGGAACAGAATTCCTGCCTTACCCTGTTGCAGTCTTTACACTGCCCTCAAAAGGATTTAGATCAGACCCATAAATCTCAGCTCAAGTCCGTAGGCTATTTGAAGGCATTTCTATAGAGTCAGGTTTCTTCCATTCCTATTCTATTCACATGATTCATGGTATTTGACTGAGGAAAATGTTCAGCGATACCTTCTGGCAAAATCACTCATCAGGGGGTTGGGTTCTACTTCTCATAATTAGAGAGAACAGGGAGGAAACGTTGTGAGCGTCGGTGGTGGTACCCAGAGCAAATCTGTTGACACCTTTTCCGTGACTGTGGGAGGTGGTGTCGATTCCAGACACCCTGTCCCAAAGCAGGATCCTTCAGGCCTGTAAAAGGCAGGAATGTTTCTCGCCATCACTGCCACGTCCTTGAAGTTTTGTTTCTGCAAAAGCTCCCAGTTCCATATTAGGCATGACTAAGCTCATCTGGTCCAAGGGCAGGATTGCCAAACATGTTAGTAGGGGTTCATTTTCCGTATTTTGGAAGTTCTTTCCTTAACAGGACCTTGTTTTTCCTTCATGTGTTTCCTTGGTAATAGGGAAGTCGTAGTCTGAAAACAAAGGAGTCTGACTATTCATGCCAGGTGCTTTGTTCTGTCTTTTGCTGATATATCCTTTTTCAAGGCAAGTGAGAGAGAAAGGCAACTGCCATCATATGCATGGTTTTGAAATGGTTCAATTAAAATCTTTCTCAATTGTAAAAGTATCTTGGTGACTCCACATAATATACTGTCTTCAATGAAGAGCTAGATTTTCAAAATTGGAGGTGTCTGACTGTGCTGTTCCTCACACTGGACAGTACCTGATCACAAATGATACCCTGAGCAACAGGTGTGTTGGTACAGTTGGCCAGAGATATCAAGGAGGTTGGAGGTGTATGAATAAAGGATTTAAGAAATGTATTGTTTCATGGTCCAGTTGTCAGCATCTGGCTTTAATTCTCCTGTAGGAACTATTCTGCTGTCCTTGTAAAGGGGAGCTAAAGAGACAATAGAGCTAGTATTTAAAAACTAACTTAAGTTGGCTGCTGAGAGAAAGAAATATCTTTGTGCTTTTAAGAAAATTTAAGGGAAATATTATCAAAGATTTTAAAGATGCTCATCTTCCTCCTCTCTAGCCCAATCAAACAGTAATTTGGAGAGATTCTGTTTGGAGTGAGTGGGGGGTTACCCCATGAGAATTGGTGGGCTGAAGGGGTGCTTTTGTCTCCTGTAATGCTTCTCCTCTTATTACCTTCAATTATTCTTTTTGTATCTCTACAACAGTGGGAAAAGATTTTCCTTACAATAAAGTAGGGCTCTTTCTTTAACTCTTCACTTCCACTGATACTTCGTCACTGATACTTTTATTTCTAACCATCAGTGACAATGTTGTGCAGTTCTTTGAGAGGAGTTTGTGAGGGCCGCCTTAAAACACAGGTTGGTGCTGTTCAGAAATGCTGTGGACACATGTGGTTTGAGTTATACATCACATAACTGAAATTATAATGAGGATTGGCCATGGATTAATGAAGGCTTCCATGGTCTCTTGTAATCTGTGAATTTGTCTAACCAGTGTTGCAAACATCTTACTTGTGACGAGTCTACAGCACAGTTTAGTGAAATATTGATAGCTCAAGAAAAAAAAATTCATCATCTCTTCTTCCAAATAGCAATCAATTTGTAGGTCTCCTGATCTGGGTGGATTTTTTTAGTTTGTTTTGTGTGGGTTTTTTTAAAACCATGAGACTATAAAAGTGCAGGGAACTCTGTTCTCAGCCTTACTGTAAAAGCAGTTTTATTGGATAGGAATATTAAATTCACCACTGTAGTCAGTTTGGGGGAAAGTTTCAAGATAGTGTATAGATGGTGAGTGTGCAAATCCTGCTTGCAGGATTATAGAAGTTGAATAAGAAACTAAGTCAGTATGGCATGTTGCTTTTTCATTTGTGTGTCTTGAAAAGTCAGACAGCACCAGAATCAGCATTCTTAAACCAATTCTGAAATTCTTTAGATTTGCAGTGAAATATGCGTGGAAAATGTACATGTAGTGACTCACTGGAAGGGGTAGGAGCCCTAGTCCTCCAAATTTAAATTTGTTTTGCAACTGTGGGCAATATAAAAGGTGGAGAGACTGAAAGCCTTTTTTTTTCTTTTTTTTTTTTTTTTTTGACACCTTTTGATTGGAAATTTGAAGTGCCACAATATCTGTTACTTTCCTATAATTACTCCTTTTACACATTTAACAGGTATGTCCCATCAGATTAGATTTTTCTTTTACATACTGTATCCTCTCTTGTAAAATTCCTTTGAATTTAGGTGTGTTACTGGGACTGCACCACGGTAAAGGGGAGAAGAACAAGCCCAAAAGTGTCCCTGACAGGTATTTCTGAAGTCACTTTGCTCGTGGCGATTTCTCTCTTTCCTGGCAAAATGTTCTATTCTTTGAACTGCTATTCTTAAAATCCCGCCATGATGAACATGCTGAATACTGAGCTGAAACTCCAGTTTCCCTTGGCAATGTTTTCGTTCCTGGATGGTGTGTTACCAAAGGCTTAAGCATAAAGACATAAGTCTTTATAAGCAAAGTCTATCTGTGTGCAGGTTGCTTGTCTTGTAGCGTCAAGTGGCATCTGGATGGGAGCTGTCAGCACGAGAGCAACGATGCTGTTCAGCCAGTGCCACACAAATAACTGGTGACTGACTTTTTCCCCCACATCCAGCCCAGCTAGAAGTTCTCGTCTTTCTTGCGTCTCTTCTGGGACGACGAGGGCTTTCTAACCCTTACGGCATCTGAGCATGTTACAACCCAAAGTAAATGGGATGGAGGTAGGTGGAGGTAGCTTTGCATTGCTTCATCTCAGGCCTCAGGCTAATTGCAAAAGAGTTACTAAGCCCCCCTGCTGTGTAGGATTAGCTATGTCCTCCCTGCATGTGAGTGTGAGAGTTCAGCTTGGAATTCTACAGTAACTCAGGGATGTCCTTAAATAGTACCACAGTGCCTTGTAAATTTAGGATTTGTTTAGTCTTTCATTGTTCTAAGGAATCTTCAATTATAGCATTGGTTTGTACATGAATGTATATTATTAAACCAGTTTTTAAAATGCATAATGCTTGGAGAGCGGTGCTTTGCAAAGTTGAAACTTGGCATTATAAATTCATTCTTTTGCATTTGAGTGAAATATGAAGAAAGAGTGCAATTCTGTCAGAAATTAACTCCTTGTGGTCCTTGTTTCGGCAAAGCAATTGTGTGCTCTCCTTTCTTTCTGTGATAACTTATAATTTTAAAGATTTTTGTTAAAATCCTCAGGACGTCCCTTCCAACCAATCAGTCCATCCCCAAGTCCTTGTACAGGTTCAAGTAAACACTTCAAACAAATCCACTTTATGCTGAAGTTTGCAGGCACCTTATCAATGCTAAGCCAGAGCCAATATGAAGTCCTCCATCTCTTGGCATTATTGAGCAGTCATCAAGACCAGGGGAAAGGGTGGGAAGAAAAAGAGAAGAAAAAAACCCAAATGATTCTTTGTTCAAACTCATCTAGTACACATGTGCATTTTAAACAGTTCTTATTGTAAGCAAATTTTTCATTGAAATTCAAGGTAAATTTTCTAGCTAGTCACATTGGTTTTGGGAAAAAACCCCAAAGTGGGAAGGAGTCTGATACCCTAAAATGATGGTATGTAAGTACACATTGTGTTCTTTCATTTTGCTTTGAATTTTTGAGACATCAAGGTACATTTGATTCCTGTTCCCAGGCTTTTATGTTCAACATGAGGGCTGAAAGTGTGCTTTGGAAAGTGAAAGCTGACATTCCTAGAGGATCATTTGTTTGGAGCAGCTAGGGTTTTAAATAAAACATAATCAAAAGAACTGTCAATGTTGTCATTACCTGAATGCAGTTCAGATCAGCAGTGCTGAAAAGTTGTCATCTGATGGTTACAAGATGGCCTGTGACACAGAGCAGTTTTCTCAGAGACAGGTGTGTATTAGGTTGATGTAACGAAATTGCTACCTACAGAAAGATAGGCAGAGCTGCACTTCCATTCCTCACACTAACTTCATCTGTGGTGAGGGCTGGGAGACCATGCTAATTGGGAGGGCAAGAAATACTGTGTGATTACTCTGGAGAGAAAAGAGTCTGCAAGAACTGAGAACAAACCAAGTTCGTAATTGTCCTGGATTCTAGCATTGTTATAAATTAAAAACATATTCAAGTGTGGTTTTGCTAGAGTTTCCTTCAGAGACATCATTCCCCTCTGAGTCTGTTACATCAGTTCCATCAGCGAATGTAACTCCAGCTTTTTCTTCATTTTTTGTTTTGTGTGTGTGTGTGCCTTGATTGTAAAACACAAATTTGACCTGCCAGTGTGAGTGCAAAGAAGTTTTGATGTATGCTTAGGCAGAATGATGTCTAGCACTTGCCTGAGAGTGACTTGACAGAAGAGCTTTTAATTCCTGTGTAAGTATATGGAGACCTGGCACCCACTTCTGAGGGCAGCTGGGGTCAGTGTTACCACACACATGCTCTCACAGATTGTTCCTTTCCTCGTAGCACAAGAATATTTGCAATCTGTTCATAAGTTACTGATTTCTGGTTTTAATTGTAGAATGTGCACAGGGATGTATGTGCTCCTAAACCCCACTCCTTTTGTAGGTGAAGGCCTCATAGGAAGTGTAAGTCATACAAATAATCCCCCTTGGAAATGGTAGGCAAAGTGGGTGAAACATCTCAAATCCCACAGTCAGCCTGGCAAAATCCTGAATTTGAACGCAAAACTAGTGAGATGCAGTCCAGAGCTTCTATCTGAGAATAGTTCTTTTTGTCTCTTGCAGTCATTTGTTTTCAAAAATGTTCCTGTTTAAATGTCTTGACTGTGTACAGATGACCTGTAAGGAGCAGGCAATAATCAGAAAGCCTTGAGATGCTCAGTTATGCTTTATTTCAAAGCCCTGACCTGTGCAGGATACCTTCTGAATGTGTCTGACCATTTCCTCTGATTTCTGAACCCTCTGTGGCAGGTATTTGTCATGGGTTCCCATGAGTGAGAACAGACAGGCCATTGGCAAACCTAATGCCCTTTCAATATCTGGTGAAAACATCTAAAGCAAATCAGGGAAATAATGTTTACATAGCATGGTCATGAAATCATTAGCAAGCTGGCTGGCAAATTAGAATTTTTTAAAAAGGAAAATTTAATTAAGTAATGACATGGTTGTGGTGCAGTTTCATGTTCTCCTCCTAGACAAGCATTCATTATGAGCTTGAGTAAATACTAGATATTTATCACATAAGATGTTAAATATTTAAATTTTCCTGTAACAGATATATATTCCTACCTGGTAGGCTGCTGCTCAATATTGAATTAGAAGGACAAGTTTCTCTTAAGTTGTTTTCTTGCTTGGGTGTCAGATTGTAATGCACTAGCATTGAACTGGGTGCAAGTAAGATTTTTCCTATAGTGATTTTGTGGTTGAGTGCCTACTCTGGGCCTTAAGGCTTTTATTTCAAAAGAATGTCATCGCAGCCTGGTCCAGAAGAGTCTGGTCAGTGGCAACCACCACCTGCAGCTGGTACTGTAGGGTAATGGCATGGAAATTGTTCTGTTGGCGTTCATGGGACATCTCCCCTACTGGCTTTTGTCATAAAGGCTTTTTTTTTTTTTTTTTTGGAAGCAGGATGTTAACCAAGCATGCTGTGAGCTCTCTTTGGCCAAACCTGCCATGGTCTTTTCCATCAGTGTTTGTGCATCCCAGCTGCCGCAGCATTACACGGCAAACTTATGTAATACATAAGTACCTGAGTACTTGGGTGCCAGGTGCAGGATCAGCTCCAGTCTGGAAGCAAATTTTGCTTGGGTAAACCTTCTAAGGTTCCAATGTGTTGTCTTTTTCCTCTGTTTATGTTCCATTATTCCTCTCATCATTTTCTAGTCTCTAGGAAAGAAGCTGAAAGTGGTTCCTATAATTTAGCCATGAAGAAGGTGGTCCAGGGGAGCTGGAGTCATTGCATTGCTCCTTGATCAGCAGATCTTGATAGAAACTTAGATCTAGATCTGGAATCTCATGACTATAAGCATGGTTGGAACAGCAAAATATTGTGGAGCCAGAAGGAAATGTATTATTACACCGTGTGTCTGGTTTGTCACTGTGCCACCAGCTGAAAGGGAGTTTGAGGTATGTTGCATAAGGAACAGCTTATGCTGAAAACAGACTGGCAAAGTGGAATCAGTTGTGTTGCATGTGATGTCTTCAGCAAACGCATTCTTGTGCTATTGCCTTGTTATCTTAATTTTTTTTTATTTCAGAAAAGATGCATCAGCTATTTGAATCCATTAGGAAGCAGTCAAAAACAGACAGCTAGGTCAGAAAAAACAGACGCATTCCTTCATCGTAATTGCATATGATAATCCTATCCATTGTTGTTATTTTAAAGGAAATTATACTGATTTTAAATTAGTCTTTGGTTTGAGTTCTGCACAAGAACCACAGCAGAGTTATCTTTGCTTTGGAACTGACAAAACTGCACTGTTTGTCATTCAGTTGTTTAGTAGCAACCCAGGAAATGCAAAGCTGCATAACTATAAATCTAAAACTTATGTTTGCTACCACCTTTAAAAAAGGTTGCTGACGTATAAAAGAGACACTAAATGAGCCTTATTGATGTTTCATTCTAATTAAATACAAGGTAAATATTCAGTAATTGCACCTTTCATTAAAATGTGAATGTGTGATTCGCAAGCTTCCCAGCACTGCCCTTTAAAAATCATCAGAAAATATTTTGGCCTGGTGGCATTAAGTCACTATAGCTTAGCAATGTGTTGGTAACTTAATAAGCTGTTGGCATTTGTTTTGGAGAAATTGTCCTTCATAGGCAAAGTTGTCAGACTGCTTGACTATACAATCTTTCTTCACGTGAAATAATATGATAAGGTTCTTGGTATTGAATTGAATGCTTTACCGTGACCTGTGCTCGGGGTCTTTGTGCATGGACTGAAACTGCTTGACAGCAGTAGGATCATTTGGTGACAAACATGCCGATTTCATTTCATCCATCTATGTCATTCATGTTGTAGATCACCTACTGCTGCTGTGTGCTTAGGCCTGAGCAGCTCCATGTTACAAAATGGAGCCGTCACCCTGGTTATTTTTTGTGTTGTTGGAATTAATAAATGTTGAACTTTGCTATCAGTACTGCAGGTGAGTTTATGCCTGCTGTGAAAGCCTGGCATATGTCGTTCTGTGAAAGAAGATAGGGAAAATTTACATTTTTGCCTGCTTTAAATTAGGATCTGTATTAACGATTTAGGCTATCGTGTTATGAGAGCATCGATTTCATCTTTTCTAATGATTCCTTTTAATGAAATTGTTCAAGGCTCAGTTCACCACAGAGGAGAGGCTGCTCTCTGCATTATTGGAGCCAAGTTTAGGTCACAGATCTTGGCTCTTTTATCATGAGAATCGTTCAATAGAAAACATGGACAGGCCAGAGAACAATTTTCAGCTAATTCCGTGATTGCTTTGAAAGCAGTGGTGAAAAGCACAGGAGTTAATGAGTCTCTCCATTACTTACCCATTCCAACTAACTCAGAGAGCCGAATAGAAAAAGCCCCTGATTTTCAACTGAAACCGTTTTTTTAACTGTCCCCAAAATAGACCTGTTTCAGCTGAGAAGGAGGCCTCTCTCTAGTAAAAGATCAAATGTTTGAAAGGCTGATTCTGCTTCTTTCTGTTCTCCTGTCTGTCAGTGGCCTTGGAAAAGTCACTTCATCTTATTTCTGTCTTCACATTTGAAAAGATAATATTTTCCCACTTCATTAGGATTGTGACTTTGCAGTGTTTGAGCTGCTTGAGAAAACACAAGTGCAATTATCTACAAAGTATCCCTGAGCACAATTAAAATACAGTATTTCCTTTTTCTTAGTGTGTACTTGCTATATGTTTAAAAATACCAACAAACCCTCATAAAATCCACCAAAAAAAAAAAAACCCAACCAAAAAAGAGCTAGTCCAGATCTTCTCTGTTTCTTTATATAATGTATCTGGCATAGTGTTCTTTCAAAAGAAAGGTAGGAAGTCAGAGAAGAATACACAAGTGCAATAATTATATTGATAAACCAGCATCTAAATTCTTAAGGAAATAATTTTCATCACATTATGCATATGTGGGTATTGAATTGGAAATGTGTTGCTACATACAATATAATTATATATGTAACTTATACAAATATAAATATTTTTAAATTAAATATAATTGGTATTTATAACAGCTGTAATAATACACAATCATGTGTGCTTGAGTACTAATGTATAGATAAAATTTAGTAGATACACTAATAATTGGATTGGTACAATAATATATTTTAAATTCAGGATGCCCTTGAGTGGCAGTTCCCACTTCAAAGGTGTTTTCATAGGTTCCTGCCCTGAAGTATCTTTATTGTGGCAAACTCTGAAAGCCTTTCTTCTGGGGCATCCTTTTTGTATTCCCTAGATAGCACTGATAGAAAGCTAATTTCCTTGTTTTCATGTAAACAAGGAAAGCTGCAATTCAGAATGTTTTGTCTGGCACAGAAGAGACAAATGATAGTAATAATACCTATCTCTTATATAGCACATCTCAGACCATTTGGTCTAACTAGGAGTCAGGTGCTATCAGGGAATACCAATTCCTGATGTGTAATCTGTGGCCTGAGTACTGAATGCCCCTTAGATACAGGAGTACTGTTACATTGTGTCCAGTGATGATAACACAGACACCCAAAATCTAGGGCTTTCATAAAGTGGAAAAGACAAGAGAATAATCCAGGATTTCAGGCTTTGAGAAACGTGCTTTCATCAGATGCAATTAATTTTGGAGTGCACTTGAGTTGTGATGATGCTATGGGCATGGGTAGAGTTTTAAGAGTTTAGAGCTTAAAGACCCCTTTCTGCCTGGCACAGCTGGACTGTTATCGAGATTTACATTTCCAGCCACAACGCTGTCTGGAAAAGGGGCAGCAGAGGCTGCATCAGCTCTTCAGCTCATGGCTGAGGCACAGGAGCTCAGGGGCTCATCCAGCGGTCCTGTCTTCCCTTCTCTGAGTGTTTTGGCAGTAGCTTAGTGCTTCCTTGTGATTTGTCTGTCTCTTGATCTATTCTGATGAAGAAAGAGCCTCTAAAGAAATACACTGAAATGTTGGGAAAGGCCCCAAAAGAAGAAACCTGAGTGCTTCACTTTTAGGAATGTGCAGCTTTTACAATGGAGTAGGAATGACCGGAGGTAAAGAATGCCAGGAAGGAGGGAGAGAACTCCTGGACTTGATTTGGTATTGTAACTGCAGCATCACTGATGTGAATGTGGTTTTGAGTCTGTCTGGTCTCCGTAAGTGATGTATGACTTCTGCTGAAGCTGCTTTTCATTTTTCTCCTGATGCTTCCGAGCTTTGACTTGCAAAGAGGTCAGCTCTGCAAGGAGAAGCTGACATGATGAGATGCAATTCTTGAAAATCCTTTTTAGTGATGGTAGGTAGGGAAAAAACCCCTTTAGTCAGAGTCACGGTAAAACACTAGGACTACAGTATATTGGGGTTCCTGATTACTAAGTGCCTCTTAGAAATAATTTAAGTTCAGTGTTGTGGAAAAAGAAAAAAAGTTTTGCTGATCTGGATCACCATTCACCTCTCTACCTGAAACTTGGCTTGCTGAAACAGGGCAAAAAGACTACCTAAACTCCGTGGGTAATCGTATTGTGCTTGGTTATGCAGTCCGGCTTTTGAGTCAGCCTAAAATGTTAGTGCATGAGCCAGGCAAATATAAAGAATAACTTATTTTGCAGAATTCGCAGGCAAGTCTTCAGTTCTTGATGCAGGACCATAAAGAGGACTTGAATGCCATGTACTTGTGTTACTCAGACCTGGTGAGCTGGAAGAAGTATTTTACTGCTCTTCAATTTCTGGAGGAAGCTACTCTAGGTAACCATAGTCATTTTCCTTATAACAAAGCTTGTCAACCAACACTATGCACACACCAAAATATTCTCAAGATAACAGTGGATATAGAATAGAGATAATAATAAAAGTCTGTGAGCGTCTGCATAGGAATTTCCATATTAAATACATAAGGAACAGTTTGTTAAAGATTGCTAAAAATTAAGATAGATATGACCACAGGATTCATACTTACCCTCCCTGTTGGTAATTTAATAGTGGTAATGAGACTTGCTCCTAAACAGTGTATACCAAAAATAAATTGAGTAACCTAGGTATGTCCTGCAGAAATTGCTCCATTTATGTATTTGTATATATAAACATACATATAATTTTTAATTTGTGACTTGTATGGCATAAATCCACAGGTTTCGTAATGCTAAATTATCTGAGAAAAAAAAAAAAAAAAAAAAGAAAAAAAAATCATTAAGGCCAAAGAATCTGGCCAGCGATGCTGGAAATAGGGAGGCAAGGAGAACACTAGACAGTGGAGTTTAAGGAGCAAGCAAAGTTTGCCTGATAATTGCGAAGTAATCTGTCTCAGTAAAAGTTTGCACTGTGGAAATAGAGCTGCCTTGTTAAAAGCCAGCAATTGTAACTCATTCAGTTAAGCTCTTACCTGTACACAGATGTGGGGATATGATGGGGAGCATGAAGTGCAGGAGTCTACAGTGTGAACCTGCACATGTGCAGGCTCAGGACAGGACAAGCACGGCTGGGCAGAAACCAATTTCAGAAACTTCTTTTTTGAGTGAACTGAGCTGTTTTCTAGGATCTGATTTCTCAGGTCCAATTTTAAGCTAAAAGCGGCTTCCAGGGGCTCGCATGAGGCCGCTTGGCTTTTGTACATGTTGGTTTTGTTTCTGTTTTTCTTTAAACATATATTTACATAAAGACTGCAGCATGCAGAGAGACTTGGAGAAAGGTTTTTGAGGTGAAAATGCATTTCTAATAAACTGTTCTCTATTTTAATTCCTTTGCTTAGAAATACAAACTTTTGGAACTTTTCTTCTGTATCTTGTGCTGCTTGAGTGGGAAGGGAAACACCTTTATATAACTATATAGATCGTTATCATACATTGCCTTGCTGAGACCCAAATTTAACTAGAAATATATTTTTCACTATTATTACAGTTTTGTAAACTAGCCAAATACTTCAGTTTTCTTTCAGTAGGCAAATATTTAATTCTTCCTGAGAGCATGAAGAGGTAATATACGGGGGAATGAAATGATATCAACATGACTTACATCATCATCAAAAACAAACCTCTTTTTTTGTTCAACTCCTGATTTATTTAAACTACCTTGCACTGAATAAACCGTTTAATGATAGATGCATTTAGTTCCCTTTTTCGATCTCTTATTGTTGGCTTTCCTTTGCCAGCCTGTTATGTTCTCAGCAGCCCTGCTTGCTTATTGTACTTTTTTGATATTCTTCCACCAGCTCTAAAAATCATATAGTTCATCCAAAACAGTAATTAGGAAAGAAAAGTCTGTGATCAATGTTATTGTTGAACATGAAATGTTAAAATTAGAAACAGCATGAAAGTCTTCCTATTCATCATAGCAGGTAGCTTTTTTTCCCCTGTTGAGAGGGGAGAGGTGCCCAGCCTGGCTAACTCCAGCATTTGCATGTGAAGGACATTTCAAAGAAGAAAGCAATCCTGGCAATTACTGTAGGGGAAAAGAAGGAGGTAATAGAGGCTAGTGAAACCTTGATATGTCAAAATGAAAATAGAAGAGATATGTAAGCTGTTGCTGTAATTCATCTGCCATAAAAGAGAGATGCAATGGAAATTCATGGTGGGAAAAGTGGTTTGATGATGTAAAAAGCAAGAGTTGTTTTCTTTGAGGGGGATCATCAGTTGAGCAAAATAGATTTACACAGAGCTGCCTGATTTAAACCAGGACAGGACCTGTCCTTTGAGCTTGTTTCTCTGATATTAAAGGAAAAATTATTTTCCATTACTGAAAAAAACCCAACCCAGAAATCTAACTACATTATGGGGAAAGTGAAAAGACTTTAATATTTTGCTGGCAAATATTTCAGCAATGTTTGTAAACTATGTATAGATTATTGAGTCATATTTCTTAAATAATTGCTAGGCACAATTTCAGTCTACAAGAATTTATTAAAGATATTATGAAATTGGAGTAGGGATGAATTCCGTACACATCAAGTTGCCAAAATAATGCTTAGACCATTTTACTGTATGCATTTAAATGAAATTTTACCTCAGAACCTTGCCATAAAGCACAACATACCATCCTTCATAAAATGTTTGTTTGATAATAAGCTTTTAAGAATACATCTTATAAATCTGTTGGATTACACCAGTAATGTTTATGTAGAAAATACGTTCCAATACAGCTCAGACTTTTAGAAGATAGAATTTGTGTGCATGTTACTTTGCCTGGGTAATGCTTTGACTTCATTATTAGCTGGCTGATGATACCGGTGTTCTCAAACTGCTAAACAGGTTCAGTGCATTATAAAATGCCTTCCTGTGGGATATTTAAAAAACTTAGATCCCGCCTTCATAATTGTTTCCATTGTTTGCTCTATGAATGAAAATAGTTATTATGAATCTGTGTAAAAGTTGTAGAAATCCCTAGAACTGGACCTTAAGTATAATTGTTTTCCCCCTTTAGTTGCCCAACGCCATTCAGGCGCTGTCTTATTTTACATACCAGCATTGTCAAGCATCAGATATTGCTGTTTATATAAATCATCAGAAATTTGGTGACAAATATGAGCTGCCTCTTGCTTTACAAACCCAAAATACTTGATATTTTCACAAGAGCACTGCTTTCTTAGTGTCTGGCTGTCCTTTCCTCTGAGGGTTATTTTCAGTTCTGAAGCAGCTGTAATACATACAGAGCAACACAATGTACAACAGCAACTGGAAGCTGTTTTTTAAGCTGGAGGTGGGGCTTCTTGTGTGACTGCAAATGCCATGTTCGGTATGAAAGACTTTTCCAGTGCCTTGAAACCCTCCAAGCTCACCTGCTCTTTGGCAGCAAAGGCAGGCCAAGGCACACCAGCACTCTGCTCCATCAGGAGTGCTATCGTGCTGTTCCAGTTGTTACTGATAGCCAAACAGCGGGAATTTCATTGAGGAATACCGTGCCAGGGCAGGTATTGTATACTGAGGCTAGGATACTATTTAAGACATTTGGGAAGCAGCATTTTCATAACACAACTTTCTTATGATCCAGCATAGAGCCTAAGCAATAGTGCTATAGCCCTATTTTATGTCTTCCTGTACAATGGATACATGTTTTTCATTTTCATATAGCTGATTCATGATGGTTCTACTTGCTTTCTTTTTCTTTCTTCCTGGCACCTGCCATGCAGCAGAAGTTCTGTGGAGCAGCAGTTCTGCATTCACGTCTTCCACTGCCCATGCAGTTTTTGTAAACTTTGCTCTTATAATTGCCCATCCCCCTCTCCATATTCAAATGTCTCACCCTTTTTAGCCTCACATGGTACGGGGTAAGCTGCTTGGCCAAACTTTGGGCAAAAAGCCTGACTTAAGGCTGTTTTGTTTAAAAATGGCTGTGTAAAATTAGGCATCCCAAGCTCTGGTCCTAAGGGACTCAGGAGAAGTGGCCTGTTTGTCAAACTGGGGTTTTTCAAACCCCATTAGTTCCTGTGCAATGATTAGAAACTGCTGAATCTTCAGCAATTTTGAAAATTAGGCCAAGGATTTAGTTGCCCGAGGGTGGTATTTTCAAAAGAGTGTGGGTTAGGCCAACACAATGTGCTTATAAGCACCTTGCTTCAGTGGCAGCTTTAAGTGTGTGACTTTACAAAAGCTAATACTTTTCTTAAAAGGATAGTTATTCAGCCTCGTTCAGGGGCAGATGGGATTTATGGAAGCTGAAGCCAGGAAAGGAAAAGCGAGGTATGCATACTTTCAGGTGCTGTGCTGTTGGAAATGTTAGCTTTTCAGAGATATTCTGAGAAGATGTGGAGAGTGGCCAGTCTGTGAGTTTAATAACATGTTTTTGATCTGTAAATGTTACTGTGCCATGGTTAAAAGGTAACTATATTTTTCTTGTCCAGTAATCACTACTGGTTTAACTGCAGTGTATTTCCTTTCAGAACTGTGTGGTTATAGCAGAAATGAGCTATTGACTGGAATCTTATCATTTATCTAGACTTCTTTTGGTTATTTGAAATGTTCCTGAGAGGTAATAGGTGGCAATTTGCATTCTTTTGTTCTGTGAATTTTACCTGACAGTCCTGTCTACAGGCTCTTTTGTAAGGTTTAAAGGAACACCAGGGATGGGAGGAAAAAAGCTGAGCGAAATCCCGACCTTGCCAGTACATATTTTTGTTGCATTAAAATTCTGCCAATTTAGGAAGGTTTCACTGAAGCAAATGCAGAAACAGGAAGGATCACAGCTCATCACAAAGGAAAAAGGAAAGGATTATTTTCTTCCTTCTCTGCTACACTTCCATTTAAACCGATTTTCTCCCTGCTACTTTTATGAGAATTTGAATGAAGGACAAAAATTCCTGTGTTCCTGAGACAGGACTTCCAGGAGGTTGGGTTTTTTTCTATGTGCATATGAAAATTCAGAGTGTGTTCTTTAAATTATTTAAAGTGATTGTCTATATGAAGACCTGCCTATAATGGAATATCCTAACATGTAGTTTAGCAATTTAAACAAGTATTGGGTAAAAAGCGTATGGCAACAGGATCTCATTAACGAAACAGATTTGATTTGAAGCCCTGATGCAGCTGTTGACAGCATAATTAAAATGATTAATTTGGAGTAGAAGAAGTACTTTGAACTAATTTG
The DNA here is from genome assembly GCA_013397975.1 of Machaerirhynchus nigripectus. Lineage (NCBI taxonomy): Eukaryota > Metazoa > Chordata > Aves > Passeriformes > Dicruridae > Machaerirhynchus > Machaerirhynchus nigripectus. Next base: position 247,472 of record VZRQ01008075.1, on the reverse strand, counting down.
AAAAAATGGTTATGATCTTGACCATACATCTGACCGGTGTTAGGCAGGTACATAGAAATGCTTAAAGGGAAAAAAAAACTTGAAGTGTTTTAGCTGAAGGAGGGAAGACTTTGTCTCAGATTCCTGTTTTTTCTGCCATCAAATACTTCCTAACAAAAAAAAGAAGGTAAAAAAGTGAAACAAAGCCTGACCTAAACACATGAACAAAAGCAGTTACATATAATTTCTTTCCTGAATATCTCGAGATTTCTGCATGTGCCCTTTTGTCACGGAGAATCATATTTAAGATCATAATTAAGGGTATAAATATTCTCAACAACTAATTCCATCTATTTCCTTATCTGAAATACACTTGACTACATATTGTTTGCATATATATGTACTTTTATTTTCATATATATATATATATTCGTGTATGTATACATATATATTTAAAAAAAAAAAAGTTTCTTTTCCTCTTTCTCTGTCTGGATCATGGTGGGAATTTCAGTTAATGCCTGGGGCAAAGTGCCCTGCAAAGATGTTTGGAATTCCTTTGCTCCCCATAAAGGAGGTCTTTGGAATCTGTAAGAGGGTTAAAAAATACATGGTTGTTCTGTAACAATTGGCTTAACTTCTGTAAGTTTCTTTTGTTTTCTTGACATAATAAATAAGTATGTTTGATATGCTTCAGTTATGTCCTACAAGAAGAGCTGGGCTGTGTTTTCTAGTTTTTAAACAGGCTGAATTAGAATGTCCCCCTCTTAATGTCAGCTGTGTCATGTGCTGTATTTTCATGGATGTTGTAACATTTACATTTAATCCTATATATGTAAGCTTTCCTTTTGATTAGACATCTTATATTTCAGCATTTAATTACTCAAATCTCTAACATGGGTAATATGAATTGCTCTCCCCAACTGGGGTTTGCAGTTTATGCAGTATTAACCTGTTCATGCATCTCTTTTTGGACTACTTCACACATTTGTGTAGGTGGGGCTACAGGGCTGTGAGGTGTAGAGAGAAAATGAAAACTGGGCAGCATTTTTAGCTAGAGAAAGTGTTCAATTTCATAGTCTCCTGGTGTTTGTGTATTAAAAGTGCATGTATGTTAAGAGTAGGTGTTTAATGTTAGTATGACAGTTTTGTCTAAATTGTGGCACTTAAGGACTGTTTTATTTCTCTCCTCTGGGCTTCTAGCTTCATAATTGCTTTTCCTTATTTCTTATTATAGTAAAGATTAAACATTTTTATTGTAGGGGGACCAAATGGTTTGCTTTGTAAACACAAAGCCACACACACACACTCTTCCTGCAAAAGTATTTTTGTCAGCGGCACTCACCCCATCTGCTTGGGCATCAAGGCAGGACTGGATCATATGTGCAACATCCTTTTCTTTTAAAACACGTGAAAGAGTTGCCAAAGTGAATGTACGATGCTGTGGTGCATGCTCCCAGTTCTGCCAGTTCTCCTGCCTGAAACTGAGGCCTGATTTCCCACAGATGTAAGCAGTTTTCTTTGCTAAAGATTCTGCGTCCTAAATCTACAGTGTGATACCGCCTTAGCGATGGTAACACATGGGTGTTCTGAAGGGCTAAATGCCTGCTTCAAACATGTAAGTTTTAATTCTTTACACATTTAAGAACCCCCTCCCAACCAAAACCCCAACAATAATTAAAAAAAACCCCAACCAACAACCCCAAACTACCCCGATTTCTTGAATAAATGGTCTGCTTTTTTTTTAATCTTGGACTGACCTTTGGAGTTAAGCTTCTCTGTGGTGTATAAATAAGTGGTGACCAATTACTCTTGGGAAGAAGGAAGTTTGATGAATCACAGGAAATAGTAAATTATGTGGATTCCACGATTCCCAAGGTTGAAACGACTTTTTTTTTTTTCCTTCCCCCCTTGCACAGGGGCCTTAAAATGTCACTGATTTGATGGGATGGTAGGCTCGGGTTACTTCTGGAAGGCACGGTGGGGGGAGTGAGGAACGGAAAGCAGAAGATTTCACAGTTGTTATCACACCGAGTAGGTTAAATTTGCTCTCCTTTGTTTGCTCCCTGGAGGGTGGAGGAAAACAATCGTGGTGTGCTAAAACTGTTCAAAAGCATACCAGCTATTCGGGGACAGCAAGTGAAGAAAAGTGTGGCTTTTAAAGAAAAAAAAAAAATGTGTGTGAGACACGGCTGTGGTGCTGATAACCTATTAAGTTTTACTCTGCTGGTCTCCCATGATTTAAATCTTCAACATATCCATAAAGTGGTAGTAATATAAATAGTTAGGGTGGGGAAGGCTGCAAGTACTAATAGCAAATAGACTCCAGGATGTGAAAGCAAATGGGGAAACAGAGCCTTTCCTGGTCTACTCTGTCTCTTCGCTGCTATTCTCTTGGCTTCCTTGTCAATTAAACTAATTGGTGCTGAAGATATTTCCCTAAAGGAGATCTCGTACTAGGGCTTTTCAGGCAAAATCATTTGCAAGACTTTTAATCTAGTCAGGATATATTAACAGTGTGCAGGGGTTTTTATGCGTGAAGGGAATGCTTTGAAATTGTTACATTGTTCATGATCCATATAGCTAGACAAAACACTCGGTACTTACTGTCTCCAGAAAATGAAAGTTAATTTATACAGTGTAGCAACATACTTCATTGTGGAGCCACATTAAAATAATATAGTTTGAGTCACAGGAATTTTTACTATTTGATTTAGTCTTTTTCATAACAAAAGTAACTTTCCAATGCAAAAGGAAGAACTTGCTTCCCATTTCTTTCCCATCTTTTTTTCAGTTTGCTGTTTTCACATTTACATCAGGAGGTTTGAGACATTTATTTTACTTGAATGCCTAATATCTGCATTGTGCCACTAAAGATTTTCATTCTCTCTACAACTCTCTTTTTCATTCACTCTGCAATAGAATTTATTTGTCGTGTGCATTAATGAAATGCGTTGAAAAGAGTGTACAAGAATGATACTGAAAAGTGGTATATCTGTCTGAAATTTAGGACAACTATGGGAAAATCAATTAAAAATAAAACAACCAAAATTCAAACCTTTAAATTACAAGCAGGTAATTTTTTTAGATTTGTGAGGTCTGATTTGGTCACAGAACTTCATTGTTTGTGTATCCTCAAACGTATAAATTGGTATTTTCTAAGAGCATTAGCTTGCAAATGACAGTGTTTGCCAGAGGTAAACTCTGTTCTGAAAGGCCCCTGTGCCTAGGACAGTGCCTCACTGTGATCAGAAAGCTGTAGGATGAATACTATTTCTTCATTTTAAGTCCTTCTTGCTGTTAGTGTGTATTCCTTAGTCCCAAGGATGTATGTGATGCTTTGTATAGCAGTGAGATGGAGTCCCTATTCCGTGGAGCGTAGGGTGCTGTGCTCCTGCAAAGCTGTTGTGAGTTTGCTGTCAGGTTTACCCATGTGAAGAGCTACAGTAAAGGCTTTTAGCATTGACCACTTGGTTGGAGCCTGGATAAGTGGGCTTTAGTCACTGCATCAGTGGTGTTGTGGGAGTATTGCAGCTTTCCACAGGGTGAATGCCACGGACAAGTGTGGTGCTTAGAGTAGCCTTAAAACTGTTCTCAGTTCAGGCATCCTTGGTGCATCTTCCACAGGTCAGCTGCAAGGCTTTCATGCTGCCACAGCTCTGGGATGTGACAGAAAGGAGCTGATGTGGGGATTGGTATCTTGGTTTTAAATGTGAAAAACATCACAGCTGTAACTTGGTCACAGGACCTTGATTTCAGACTGTTTGGTTGTGGCTCGTGGGGGAAGACTGCAATTCCCAGCTGGATGACTTCCCAAGAGCCATGGGAAGTGGTTCCTGAAGTGGTGGCCTGACAAAACAGTACTTTTCTTTTTAGATGTGGTACTTAGGTTCCTCCTGGTTGGGGCACACTGAAACTGCTCTGTCCTGAGCACTCACCCATTGCAAGGAACCTGCCAGAAACTTGAGCAGTTGAATTCCAGGAAGTAAGAGATATGTAAGATTGCCATAATTGTCCACTGGTTTTTCAGCAGCTCATTTGTACTTGAGTGCTACCGCCATTTGGGGACATCCATCCCAGGCCATGTAGGAAGTGACCCAAAGGAGAGCTGGAGGACCAGAGCAAGGTGTGTGATACATTACCTGTGGAGCTAGATGTACACAGGACTTTCTAGTCTGTCAATAAATTGGAAAGTTGGCTGAAAACTTGATTTGTGTTGAACCAAATAAATCTAAAACTTTCCATGTTAGTTAATGATACTTTGTCCTTTAAGGTAAGGGTGTTTAGATCAAAAAACCTCATCTTTTTCTGCTGGGAACATCCTGTGTGTTGCTCTCTTCTGGGTTTGTTTGGGGTTTTAATATTTAAACAATGTCAGCTTCAAGTGATTTAGAGAAAAATGTGGAAAAAAGCCTTACTTTTTTTATAGATCAAATTTCTCAGTTAATATAGCGGCTGAAACCTTCCTTTCACTAAGACTACTGTCTGAGTTTGAACCATGGATAGGTTCTGTTCATATTTCAAAACACAAAATAAAATTTGCAGTGTATTTAGTATTGATTTCCTCCCCTTTCCCTGGTCTAGCTGAAAGTGTTATGTGCTTATTTTTATTTGGACTTGCAGGTACATGATTAGCTTTCTACAAACTGTGACTCAATCCAAGGTCAGTTCAGTTTTCAGGCTTGCTGGGGCTCTCAGTGAACATTTAAACCAATTTTCACTGTGACTGGCCACTTGGAGAGACTTGCAGGCAAAGCTGGGCAGGAAGTTACGGAATACCTCTTCTTCCAGACTTATTTACCACTCAAGTACCTACCAACTTCAACAAGACCCTTTATGTAAATATTTCTGAGGTGCATGGTGAGTTTTCAGTTGAGAGAGAGGAACAGTGTCCAGTGTAGTCACTAAGGCATTTTTTTGGGATAGTCCCGTGCAAAAGACATGATCACAGTGCGGTTTCCAGGTGCTTTCTAAGTTGGATGTGGGCCCTGGTTTCCGGGTTTTCCATACCCAAAACAACATGTTTTCCTACTCTTAGACTGGTTCGGTTTCGTAGAACTAAATATAAATTCATTCAAGGAGGGCTGGCTCTCTAACTGCACGGATCAGGCATTTACTATGGCACACACATCAGAATGACTTCTTTCGAATCCTTCTGTCTGTTTGAGGTGTCTGGAAAAGAGCTTTATTCCAGGGTGGAATGTGTAGCTGGTGACTGAGAGGGAAAGGATCTGGTGGAGGAGAGCCATGAATTATATTTTCATACTAATCCCCCCCCAAAGTACAGCTGTATACTAGCAGTGCCTCTTGTCTTAAATTGTGAGTAGAAGAAATACCTGTAAAATGGTGGGGGAAGAGAGGAGAGCTGGAGACAGACAGGCCAACAGCTGAGCACAGATGCCTCCCAACCACTGCCCTGTGACGGGTCAGTGATGAGGTGCAGAGCTGGCAGTGCATGCAGAGAGCTCTGAGCTGGGCTGGAGTTTTTAATGCTCTTGGGTACAAGCAGCTCTCAAATGCTCTCTATACAGTGATCATCTGCTCCTTGTGAAGACCAGTTTTGCTGGCCACGAATGAGCAGCACCCACTGGTACTATTGATGAACTTTCAGGCCAGGCAACATGGTTTTACTGAAGACTGTTCTTAATACTCTGGGGTTTTTTTGAAATGCAAGATTTTTACCCTGTAAAGAAACAAGATCAATTGTAGGAAGGAAAGTGCATGTATATATGAGTAAGGGAACTTTTCTTTTTGTTCCCCAGAAAAGCGTTAGCTGAAAATACTTTGCTCTGTTTCTTCATCTCTAGAAGCTGTTGTCTCATGAAATTTGAGGTTTCAGAAACCTCCCAGTAGAATGAGAGTTGGCAAAGAAATTCCCTTTTATTGTATCATCTTCTTGTAATGGGAAAAAGTGTGGTTGCCAGCAGACAATTTCTTGGTGTCATTTATTCTAATCAAAATGTTCTATCATTGGGCTCCTTTCACAAGTAGTCTCATTTGGCTCTCTTTCTCCTCTTGGAGTAATGACAGCATCCTTTCATTCCCAAATGACACCCAGAAGTCCCCTGCTATTGAGAGTCAGACAGCAGTGTGATGCCTGTGACTTTCACACAATCTGATAAGTATTCATAACTCTCAGGTTGTTTCTGCTTAGCTGGCGCGTATGAAAAGTGGCCACTTACAGCAGTGAACTGACAAAATGTCTTTGTAACTAGAATCTCACAGTCAGTTTCTGGGAGGGGGGAGGAAATAGTGAATGTTCTTGTCAAATGGTTTAACATGATCTCTACTTCTGGGCATGCCTCGTAAAACAGAAGTCATGCGGTGAAGGGGAAGAGAGCACTTTTGATGTATGTATTATCTACTCTTCTGCCATGGGGTGAGAAACGCTTGAGCCAGCTTGTCTGTTTATCCAGCTAAAGAGCAAATCAAGGTTACCCATAATTAGAGATGGTTGAAGAAGAGGGTGTTCAGATCTGAGTCTGGATTACAGGCAAGCTGCAGTTCGTGTTTGAGGCTGAATGATCTTGTCTGGCTTCAAGGGCACTGACACTGGAGATAGGCAATTTTCAAGAGTATCTTGGCCTTGAATGGCAGAAACACACCATGTGTTGTTTATAACTTCCTTATGAGGAGAAGAGAAATTTTTGACTTAGAGTTAGGCCCTGGTAGAAACTCTGTAGAGAATTTCATGCTCCTGCTCTCCCTGTGAAACTCATATTTAATATTCAGTGCCATGATATGTGCATTCCAAGGAGGCAGTGAAGTGCTCTTTATGAAAAGGAGCAGAGAGCTGTGGCACTAACCCTGATCTTTTGTTACCTGTGGGAAGATCTTGTGGAAAAAAATTATGTGGCTTAATTGGAGCTCTGTTTTGTGCCACTGGCTCTCTTCATTCTCTGCTACTGGAAGATTTATGGGAAGTGTGGGAATGTTTCCTCTTAGTTCTCACTTTCCCAAAGAACTAGGATTTCATCAGTAAGGAGAGCAGATAAAACGATCTTTTTTATACGTGTGTATCAGATTGCTACTAGATTTCCAAAAATCTAATGCTGGGATCATTAGTTATGTTTTTGAGCTACCCACACCACAGTAATAGGACAGCATATTTGTCATGAACGTGCTGTGTTAGGTCTCGAGAGAAAAGGAGAAGAACATGAAGACTTCCTGCCTCTCCCTACCTCCCTCCCCTGCCCCCCTGCTGCAGTTATTTGAATGATTACAGCTTCACATCTAAATATGTGAGCATGGTCTTGGAATGCTAAAAGTGGATTCTTTTCAGGTTTATAGATTAATCTAACAAAGAGGGGTTAACAGTCAAATAGATTTGATGGTATCTATCTAATTGCCTTTTTACATAATTTATACTTTGCTAGCTATAAAAAGATGCTTTGGAAATGATTCGGAAAGTCCTTCAGGAATAGTCCCAATCTCTGCAGCCTTATTAAATGCATACAGGCATGTCTCCCAGTGAGAATCTCAAGCTGTGAAAGTCATTAGAATAATAAATTAAACTTCTATGTATACAGGCATTTTAAACTTCAGGTGAAAATTCCTTATATGCCATGTTCTGATTTTCAAGTCAAGGGCTAAAGAAACAGGACTTTGGAAATGACTGGTGATCTTCTGCAATGTTTTACATGCATAACAAGTCACTGGGCTGTGCTGGCTCCTGAAACATGCTGCAGAACTTGAGATGTTAATGCTTTGAGAGGTTCTTTTCCTTTCTTGACTTCTAGGCTGCTAACATCTAATTAAGCTGGTTTAGACTATTTAATGGTGGAAACTACACTGCTAATAACAGAGTGCATGTTGCTATTTTGGATTGGGTTTTGTAAACACTTTCTATTAATATTTTAGTCAATATTATATTGTAAAATGAACTCATGGAATACATTGTGTAATCAGGATGACAAATGAACTTCATCGGGTTCTGCAGCTGGAGCAACATGGCTTAGAAGAATAACTCCATGAATCCAAAGTCAGGGGGCCAATGGAAACAATTCCTTCATGGAAAAGTCTGTAAGAGTAGTGCCTGCACAAATCTGAAGAGTCAACTCTATAAGTTGCCTTTTAGTATCAATTATATATCAATAATATATAATATGTATAATATATAAATATATATATAATATCAATATATAAATCAATTCAATATCAATTATCAAATAACATTGCCTTTAAGTAGAAATTTTTTATTTCCCAAAACCATCTTGGTTGTGTTAAATTGTTTCATTTGATGAGAGTGTTTGCTTGGATGTTTCAAGGTACTTACCAGCCAGTTAGTGAAGTGGGCCAGAACCAAAGAATATACTTCATGTTCTGTCAAAAACTGTCTCTTGAACCACTAGAATTACCTACTTGACCCAAAACATTTTACCTTTAGCTGTTTTGCACTACTTAATACATGTCAGAGTACTCACCAATGCCATGCATGTGGGCAAAAGAGAGGAGCACAGTATGTATGAAAGGAAACAAATACATGAGGAAAATAGTACGAGCGTTGGAGAGAGGTTGGTAAGGGAGCTGTAATCTTTATCTTCCAGTTAGGAACTTGGTATATACCTTGACTAATTGATGTGGAATGCTCCCTTGTAAATTTCACTAAAATTACTTCACTAGAGAGAAAAACGTGTTTGTATTTAGGCAAAAGTTGCAATTTCTTCCATTTCCAAAATTCTGAATTTTTTCCAAGTGGGAAAATTCAATTAATGAAATTGATTGTTGTGAGTTGAAAGATGCTGCTTAAGAGCTAGGGAGTAGAAGCTAGAGTTTCTTGCTTGATTGTGGTGGGTTTTTTTTAAATGTCTGGAGGTTTATGATTATGGAGGATGCTGGATCCTCTAATTAGAATTTTAGTTCTTAGTTGATACCTTAGGCTGTGATTGCCTAATAAAGTAGTTTAGTCAGAAAGTCTGACAAACAAAAATTAGGACGGGATACATTTTTAACAGGAATTGAATTTGTCTTAGTGGCTTCAACCATAGCCAGAATTATATTTTCACATTGTAAGTGTGGCCTCTCACTATGCTTGGGTTGGGGAACTTAATCAAGAACAGTTTCTTTTCTCTTATAGAAACTGCAGAAACCATTAGAAACAAACCAATATGCAGGACAGTTGTAAGAGGAAAAAAACTCAAATATTTTCCAAATAATAACATTGAATCCAACTCTTGCTCATGCTGCCTCAAAGTAGTCTGTGGCAACAGCTGCTGCTCAAGCAGCTAAAAACACTGAAGCATCTAGTTCAATATAAATAAAAATAGACCTAAAAATGCTTAGTCTGGACCTAGTTCAGAAACTAATCCAAAATAAGTGTATTCTGGGAATTGGCTTTATTCAACAACTGGTCATTTTTAACATTTCATCAAGCAATAGTGTGAAAGAAATATCTACTATATAAGTACTGAAGAACCTAGTCAATCACAGGCCAGAAGTGGACAGAACAAATGGTAACAAGTGGTAGTGTTTCCATCTACTTTGGTGGACTCTCAATTCATCATATGGTGACTGTTTGCCCAGATTCCCGCACTCATTTTGGCCTGGGTGAGCAATAGCAATAATGTCCTTATCGTGCATTTGTTCTCCCTGGCATAGATCTTTCAGGATTTATATATGTACCCTTTTTGCACATCTTCCTCAATTCTTGATGAAAACCAGCCTCCATGGCACATTTTTCTTCCACAAAGTCGTAGGGAAACATCCCTCTTTTAAGATACCTTCCAAGAACCATAGAGACCACTTGTACATTACCTGAATTCCAGATGCGTACAAATCCAGCTTCTCAGGTTTTCAAGGTGTAAGAGAAAAATCCTCCTGCTTTTTTCCCCTGCTCCTGTGAAGAGGACATGACGTAATTTCTTGAAGAATGTTTGTTGAGTCTCCAATTAAGAATATACTCAAACGTTTCCCATAATGGAAATAATGCGCATAATTGTAAGAGAAGAAAAACGTCATCTCATCTCACGTTGCTGCCCTGATTGTATCATGGTGGCCTGACATAGAGGCAGAGGAAGTATTTTTCCCAGGCATGCATTTCTTGAAAGACCTGCTTTCATTATCCTTCTCTGAGCCAGCAGAACTATGTGGATTGCTAGTCCTGAGACTGCCCATCCAGTTGGAAATCCAAACTTGAATGGACAGTTGGGAAGCCAGGGAATGATGCCCACACTGGTGCTTGGCCCAAACCAAGCCCTGTACAGGAGGAAAGTGTCAGAAGCACTACAGTGGCTTTAAGGGCTGCATTCAGGTGTTGTGCTAAGTGCCACTCCTATCTTCAGGTGAAAGTCTTCACTCCCTGCTTGTCAGCTGCTCTGTTTGCAAGAAAGACAATGAGAAGATTTTCCTAAAGCTGTTTAAGAGCATGAAATAATGTTTTCTCAAAATGACTGAAACCACTCCTTAAGCAAGAGAGAACCTTCAGGCAGAGGAAGTGCCCCTGCATTCTTTCTGTGTTTCAACAAGAGGACAGACACAGGCTTTTGACAGGTAGTAAGCAAGGTTTGATTAATTGACTTATCTATGGGAGATAGAAAGAACTGTAGCAGTCAGCACTCTGCTGGCTTACACCTCTCTAATACAGTTCTTTGCAGAACAGAGCAGTCAAATAATGACCACATTTCCCCCCCTGCACGCACACACACACTTTCTAATGAGTTTTTGCTGAGCTTGTAGTTCTACTGGGGACATACTCCTGTTTGATAATTGATGCACAGAGCCTAACCTTCCCTGGGACAGATTTGCAAAAAAAAAGAAAAAAAAAAGAAAAAAAAAAAAAAAAAAGTGGTTTATGAGCAGGCTTAGTGTTTTCATCGTACATACCATCCCGTCTGAATTGTAGACTCTTTATTGCTACTATTACGGTTGGGAGCTCTTCCCATATTTCTGTCTTTGGCTTGCCTTTATGTGAAATTTAGAATCCAAGTTTTACATTTGAGTGGCCTGAAAACTTAACTGCTGTTTTATCATGAGATAAACCTAGCTCCTCTTCTCATGTGACTAACAGATGGATGTATCCACTATGTCATGTTAAAGGAATAATTAAAAGCTTCATTTACATGCAACATGAAATGCCCAGAAATAACTGCACTCTGCTTCGAGATGTGCTGTGATTTGTACCATAACTCTGTATTGTTTTGGTTTTCCAAAAATAATAAATGACCCTCCAAAGAGTGGTTGGCCGGAGGCATGCAAGAAGCAATCCATAGTATATGGATTTGCTCAATGGCATTTAAAGGACCCTGATTAAAATTCAGCCCAGGCTGAAGTGATGAGAAGACTGTTTACTGAGGGCTGTTTGAAGTCTTACATTGCACTGCAGACAGACCAGAGGGATGCACAGATTGAAACGTTTTACCTTGCCTGTCTGAATCTGGCTGTCAGGAGCCGATGGCACTCTGAGGGAGAGGTATCAACATTCTTGAGCAGTTTGACTGCTGCTGCTTATGAGTCTTAATTTTCATTGTTTTCAAGGTGGCACAAGCTCAGCATCAGAGATCATGGCAATAACAACAATCTTGTTGGCTGGATCTGTGGTTTTTTTGTTGACTACTACAGATGCTATGTTTAGATACTTGATTTTAATGTAGTATGCATTTGAAAGTTTGCACTGTGAAAAAGACATCACTTCTATTCCTTTTTTCCCTTAGCCTCATCCAAGTACATCTTCATGTGACTCTGAAGAAAGATGAATATATTATACTCCCTTGTTTCTCTGTCTCCTGCTCTGACTAGAGTATATAAGTACCATAGGAAAGAAACCCCACCAGACACTGTCTAACCTCTGTATTGTTTTATATTGTGGGTTGTTCTGTTTTGTTTTAGCGCTTTTTTTTTTGTCATTTTCAAATAGAGAACTTGATTTAAAAAGGAAAAAGAAACAAATACAATTAAAAAACACACAAAAAAAGAAGAGTTGAACATGCAATTAAAAGTATAGATTATTTCATTTTATTTTTTCTTGACTAGGTTTCAGGGTAATAACTGTGAAAGGCCATTTCTTATTCTGCTTCCATATGTGTGCTTTGCCACAAGCTGCGTAACCTTGGGAAGGAGAGATGCAGGTGGTACAAAAGGGTTTTAAAAAAAGTCAGTTAAAAAAAGTTTGAAGAGTAGGGTTTTCCTTCTAGAATGAATCCTAAATAAAAGGAATAAAAGGAATGTAAACAGGGTACATTATTCACTCTTAACACATAGAACATTTGCACTATCTTTAAATAACTCCCTGGAGTACCTACCCACTAATTTCTTTAAATCCATGGAAATAGCTGCTTGGTATATAGAACTGGTTAACAGAAATTATGAGAGTCAAACCATCATTAATTAATGAATAAAGTAGAATGCAAAGTGCCATGCTCTTCAGGGAAAAAGGATAGGGGGAAAAATTCTAGATAACAAAGGAAATATTTTTAAAGGGTGTTGATAAAGACTTTGAAACACCTGACATTTTATTTTATCACTCAGGGTAAGTCTGCTGGTCTCTGGTGCTGAGAGCTCTGTGTGTTCTGCTCGTTCTTGCTGTGGTGTGAAATGGCAGTCTCGCTTCTGTGATCAGCTCAGATGCCTCTTCTGGAAGTTTTCTGAGTTTTCCTTTTTGCAGGCTGTCAGACGTTTGGATGTTTTGTCAACATCCAGAGTGTGTTATCAGGCTCTGGTTTGGCTAATCAGTTTCTGAGCGCGCTGGGAAAAGTCCTGTTTCATTTGGGGTGTTTTGTGTTGTTTCCTGTCTCAGATGGGTATGGGTGCAGCTAATAGGTGAGTGTAGGAGCAGGGAAGCCTCTCAGGCATGGTCATGGGAATGTCTGATAGACAGTTAATTAACACGTGATCAATCATTATGTGATACTGATTTCTTCCAGTATCTCCTAGAATTACATTTCCATGCTAAGCTCAGTTATAGAAAAGGGGTAGAAGTTGGATTCAGAAAAGGTGGGGCTCTGAGACCTTATTCAGCCTGGTTTGCCTGTTGTAATTGGATATAAGCAGGTATTCTGAACTAACGTGGTCTCATCCAAAGTTAATCACAGTTCTTGGATCTACACTATAGAGAAAAATTCATCTGGTGTATCAATACTTTCAGCTTCCCTGTTACAGGCCAGGGATTTTCAGTAAACATCTAGATGTATGTTGTGAAAAACAGTGATTCAGTAAAGTGTGTGGGAAATGGATCACACTGAGATAATTATCTAGGAAATTGGGAAAAATAAGTAAAGCTAGGTCCCAGTTTTGAGAGAAGTTATTGGTATAGGTTTAAAACTTAAAATTGCTGCTTGTAAATGGTGATCGGTAGTTATTACCTTTTTAGAAGAGCAGGGCTGCTAACATCTGAAATGGAGCAAAGTGGCAAGTAATTGAGCCTTGAGGGACTCCCTGTCACTTAGGGAAGCATAGTTGGTGTTCATATTGCAGTTTATGGGTGCATGCCTGTAATGAATACACTTATGGTTAATTACTTTGTCTAACATTGGCTAAGCTATAATCAAAACTCATCCAGAAGTATAAATGATCACAAAATGCAAGGGAGGAGCTGAAAGGGTTCATGATGCTGCTCAGTTAGTGGTGAGCATCTGAGCTGCATTCTTGTGAGCTCACGAGAAACCAATTTGAGGTATTCCTTTACTGTGTAGTGCAGAAAGCTCCTAGTTAGAGGCTTATTTTTCAGTGACCTACTGGTGCAGCTAGTTTTGATAAGTGTAGTCTAAGAAATTGCCCGAAGGCTTAATGCTCTTTAAAGAAGTTTAAGCATCAGTTTCCAACAAGAACCAAAAAGTGCCAAAAAGATACAGGTATTACCCTGATGTCTGGAGGGAAGTAGAAATACAGGTTTTTGCTTTTTTTTTTCCCTTCAAGGAAGCAAAATTTAACGTTTATCTAGCAGTTTCTTAGATGTCCTGTCTAACATTTAACGTATATGCTGATAAAAAAATTTTCCATGTGTTGGTGGCAAGCTTTAAAATATTATTGAGTTCAGTGGAACATCTGCAAAATGGAAGTGGAGAACTATTGGACAAACAGTTGAGCAAATGCTTTGTCCAATGTAGATTAAGAATTTGAAAAAAATCTACGTTATTTGTACTGGGGGTAGAGGTAAGGGACGGACCAAGAAGGAATGAGATGTGGAGGAAATTAAGCGTAGCTGGCAAACAAGAGCAGAAGTAGTAGTCTGGGTGAAAACTAAAGCACCTTCACATCCCGTGGTAGTAACTGTGCACTTAGCTTTGCATGGGTTGTGTGACCTAATGTAGTGAGGAACCATTTCCCAAAATGCTGTTGCAGACAATAAGGAGAACTGTGTCACTTGACAGCTAATTAGGAAGCAGAAAAATCTCCTCCTCCTCCTGATGCTCTATTAAGTCCTCAGCTGTACAGTAGAAACACTTATTAATGGTACAGATTCACGATACCTTTGTATTGCAGTGTTTGCGGTAGTGTCAGCTGCTTGATGCTAATAAAATAAACACAGATAGAATATTTCAGACCTTCTTACAAAACGTGAGTTAGCTTTCTCTAAGGTCTTTGTTAGTTTTCAGGCAGGTGTGATTTGTAAGGTCTTTGCTCATACCCTGTGTCATTGAAACCTTTTAAGAAATCCGTGCTTCATTTTTAAACATGTGCTGTCTAAACTTCTTTTTTTCTATACAAAAAGAACAAAACAAAAATAAATAAATAAATAAAAACTTGAAATGTCAGATTAGCATCTTTGCGTTCTTAATTTTGAGTGCCTCAGGTGTGAGAGCCAGTGAAGATTTACTCCTTCTTCCTTGCCCAGTGTATTTCATACTCCAGACCCCCAACACAGTTTTTTTTTGGTGGGAAGTCTTACTCTTTTTGTTCCCTTGGCTCTCCATCCCCATCTCTTACATGAGAATCAATTACAATGTCTCTCTCTAGGTAGTGAATGCAGCAGTGTCTTTGGACATGTAACTTTTCCCTGTTGTTGTGATTAATCATTGCTGAAGGTCACGATGTAGTTTTGACTGATCCTGTGGGTGGATATTGGGTGCACAGCAGCACGTAGTTCCCAACAAAGCTCCAGAGGGGAGACTTGCAGGGCAGCTGCTGCTCCCTGTGAGCTGGTACTGCCTTTCCTTGCTGTGGATCAGTCTGTCCGTCAGTCACGTCAGTGGGAATCAAACAGCACCTATAGTCTATTTGAAACGCAGCATACCTCTGTTTCACAAGGTAAAAAGAAAGAAAAAAAGATTTTCAGGGACAGTCTGAGCAGAGGACATGTACAAGTATGCTTGTCGCATTCCCCTGGAAGGCTGGTAGTTAATCATGCATGCAACATCTGGCCTGCTAGGACACAATCTGTGTGTTGGATGTGGGCTCTAATTTCACTTCATAGGGTCTAATGTAACATGACTTACAGCTCTGTGTGGGTGCTGCTAAGGTCTAGCTTAGTGTGTGGCTTTCAGTGGTATTTGGAAGTCAAGTTCAGCCTGCAGCAAGCAAAAATTTTCATAGCCTTTTGCTAGACCAGTGTATGCTAATCCTGTAAAAATTGTCCTGTACTGGAGTAAGTGATTAATCCAGGCACAATATAAGAATTCTCTTTAAATTTACAATTTCGGGCCCAGGAATACATTATCTTCTGCTCTAGTTTTCATACCCGTATAGATGTTGATTTTCGTCTCTGAGATTTTGTAAACTTTATAGGGATCGTTGAAGTAGTTGTGTGAAGAACGATTTGGTTTTGAAGTTGTGCTTGGCGAGTACACGGCCTGTGATGCTAGAGAGCAGCTGGATGAAGCTGGTCGGTGCTGTTTGACCTGAGTGGTCATCTACAGTATGGCTGACCCTTAACAAAGATACATTTAATTTTTTTAGAACAAGTGTTGTCTAAAAAACAGAAGAGGTAAATGAGGTTCTTTGAATGTTCATCTCTTCTATGTGTGATTTCGAAATGTAGTTTTTGAGTCTAAGATCATCCAAAACAGGGTCCCATATGTTCCCAATGGCAAAGCTGGGAGAGCTCATTCTGGTCCTACAGGGTAACTGCATGGCAGAAGGTTGTTCCTGTGTCTGTGACCTTAGTGCCGTGATGGTCATGTAAATTGATCTGTAGAGGAAGATTCCTCTTTCTCTGTGGGCAGATTTTAAAAATCAATGCAAGTTAGGACTTAAATGCTCTCTAGTTCAGCACTTCAAATGCGATGTGGAGTGTTGGGACAGAGACTAACAGAGGCAGAAATGGGTAACAGCTTTTACAAAATGTCATGTTGTCCTTAGTGAACCTACTGTGTCTAAGTTTTATTGAAAGTATGGGGGCAGAAAAAAAACAGCTCTGCTTACCATTTGGGAAAACCATCAGCTTTTCACAGCACTAGGATTTACAAAAGAGAGTTTGTTCAGGCACAGTTTGATCTGGCACAATTTGGGGCACGGGGCAAAGCCGACACCCTTAAGTTGCTATCTTGTCTTGCCCAGAATTATTCACCTAACCAGTTGCTGTTTGTTTTTACTGTGGAGAAGCTGTATTCCATTGCAAGTTACAATAGTGTTGGTGCTATGAATGAGACTCTGGCTCCATAATGGTCACTGGAAGGATGGTCTGTGAAGGGCTGCTCCTGCCCCAGCCACACTAAGCTCTGAAACCAGTACCAAGCATTCCTTGCTGCTCCCAAGGCAGCTTTGAGTAAGGCTTGTGCTCACATGTGTTGTCAGGAGTCTTCAGCTCTGCTAGCAAAAAAATAAAAGAATGGCTTTCTAGTTAGATCAAATTACCTCGTTCAGAGTAAATGAAGATTAAAAAAAAAAAAAGGAAAAGAAAAAAAGCTGTTTCCTCCTTGTTATGACAGGTCTGGCTGTCAAAGCTTGTACTGTTGCAGTGCTGCCCTGCAAGGCAGTTGCAAAGTCACCCGAGCTGTTTGGCTGCTTCACTAACAAAATGAGTGTGGCGAGAGTGTTGCAACACTGGCTCAGGTAAGTAATGTTTCAAACAGGCCACCAGCCAGAGCGAGCTCAGCAGCCCCAGACACTACACTAAAAAACCCCACTCCCTTTGTTCTGTTTTTGAAGATTAAAAATGGAGGGGTTTAGGCAAGGGTGAGGGAATATAACTCTCGACAACAGCATATATAATGCATAGTTGCACTTGTTTCTACATCTGGAGGCATTGGCAGGGCGACAGGCAGGGCAGGATTTGCTTCCCAGGTGAGGCCCCGAGTGTTTTGGTCATGAGAGCTGTGTTAGCATTTCTGTGCTGGGCGGTGAGGGCTGAGGGATGGTGTGTGTGTGCTTGTGGAAAGGGAGTGGGTCAGTAAGTGGAAGCACATGGCGTGGCTGGCATTGCTGCTCCCTGTGTTTGTAGTAGGATAGAGTTTCTAAAGGATTAGATAACACGCCTGAGCTCCATGGCGTGCAGTTTTTAAACTGTGTTTACAGTTCAGGAGGTACTGTGAGTAGAGATGATTATGTCCTTTAAGTGCTGTTTTTGTTGCAGCTTCTGTGATAAAAGGAGGCTCTGGTGAAGACATTTTTTGCTGGCAGATATGTATTCTCAGAGTGATTGCTGTGCAAACTTTTGGGGGATGGGAGCAACCTACAGAGATACCTCAGCACTTCCCTTTAATAAAGGCACATCATTAAGCCATTTCCTGCGCATCTGAGAGGCTGTTGGAAGAACAAGATGGTATTGAAATGAAATTTAAAAACTGCTTGATTTATTATTTTTTTTAGAGTATTATTTAATTTAATCTTTTTGGAGTATTATGGTTCCTGGGGAAAAATAATGTAATGAAGACAGCAGAATCACATTGATTCTATGGTCTGATTAACTAAAGGGAGAAATTTTAGTCTCTTGTTTGCTTTCCCCTTCTGAAAATTTAAAATATGGGAGACAGTAGAAATTGTAAAATTGTTTTACCATGTCAGCTATTAGTGTGACCAATGCAATCCTTGTTTGTAATATAAAAGAGGCCTTTTGCTGATGTATGTCCACTACTATGTGTATATATATATGTTGTATACATTATGTAGGCACAAATATACATTATCTATATAATGTATACATTAGATTTATATATAAAGCACCATAACATAACATAATGGAAATAAAACAGAGTAGAGGGAAACCTCCCTTAGTCCCAAGCTAGTGCTGGGCATCAGGTAGTGGGCAGAAGCACGTGGGCCAGGCAGGTGTTGGGTGGCTGCCAGGACCAGTCAGATGGGCAGGGTGGGTGTCCTTGCAAGGCTCTTTCTGTACGTCTGGCCACCGCCACCAACTGCTGTGGTGGGGATGGATGGGTAAAGATGTTTCTGATAACCAGCACACTTCCTGGAGAAGAGCAGTATCATCTCATCTGAAGGCAAGAATGACACCTCTGTCTCTCCACGGTGTGGTAGGGATCATGAAAAGCTTCATTAGCTATTTTGAGCCAAACAGCTAATATGGTTTCGATGGTAAAAATGAAACAAATAATTTAGGTTTTTGGTGATGTTTGGAATTGGAAGATCTTAATCACCAAACACATAATTTCTGTCGGTATGTGAAGAGCCCACAATTCGTGGTGGAAAGATGCATAAAAATTGTAACTTGGAAGATGCAGACGTAGCAATACAGCTCAGAGTATTCAAGGGAGTCCTTGCATGACCTTTATTCAGCAAGGAGGTGTTCTTGCAGCACTTTACTGCAATAGCTCTTTGCAGAATATAGCTCAATATCATAATGGCTGCAGAAGAGCCAAAACATCATGCTCTTTCTGTCATCTTTAATATTTTTCCAGAGTTGTGAACCAGCTGCAGCTAGCTGACATTTTTTTTTTTTTGTAAAGAAGCTGACAATCCCACTGACTTCTGTAGCAATGAGTTGTCCTCAGTTTGTTTGTATATAAAAACTACAGAGCAAAGGCAAGTCATGTCTTTGTAAGTCAATACTCAGACATGGATGAAATGATTATTTAGCATCCTAAGGATATGAGAGGGTTTTTTTTATTGCTGGTCTTGGAATTGAAAGGTTGAAAATATCTTTTTTTATGTGACTATGGACATGGTATGTGCTGGATTTTTATCTGTCACGCTGCATTTTGATACTTTCCTCAGAGAAGATGAACCTTTAAACATGTTTCAACTAAGAAAATGTATTTTTTTTCACATAAAAGCCTTACACTTTGAATAAATATTAATGCTTCATGTTCAAAACTGTGTTAAGTCTATGCTGTGCTCTGTTTACAATTTATATATGTTTAACCTTCAAAAAGTGGATATTTTTAAGGCTAATTGGTAAAATGCACGGCTAAGGCATATTTCTGGAAGTATAAAGTCAGAAGTAATGACTTTGGGCTCAATCTTCCAGTTCTTTGTCTCCCACATACTTGTTTGGATTACAAATCAGAGCAAACAGCTTTTTAAGTTATTGATCCCAAAGCAGCTCTATGGTTTCACTGGTATTGAGCTGAAAGGATGGGTCAGATTTAGCTTGACACCAATGACAGCTTTCCATCAGAGGACTGGTTTTGTTCCAGGTGCCAGATGGAGAGACTAAAAGTTGCTGCAATTTATACCTCACTGGTGTCAGCCTGCTGCTGATGCTCAGGGTTTGCTGTGAGGCACCGATACTGTCCGGCTGCGGGGAATCATAACCAAGGGCATGGTAATGTGTCTCAGCTATAAATGCTGCTTGGGAAAAGTGAGGATGAAACAATTTTCAAAAATAATAACCACCAGAAGACATTCAGTAGTGAGAGGGTTTGTCTTAACTTCCTAGCTTACATTACCAATTCTCAGTGAAGTGTGCATGAGAAAAATGGCCCAACGCATGATCATGTTAGATCAAGTCCATTGTTACAGCAACACATCCCACGTGAAATGTAAAGAATTCAGTGAAACCAAATCCATGTTCTTTACTGGTGTATAGAATCATCTGAATTAATCTCCAGAATTTCAAGTAGTACATATTTTAATTGAAAATAAATTCTGGTAGATATCTTCCAAAGGAGGTTTTCAGCATTCAGTGTGTTTTCCCATAGTGTAATTATTTAGTGTGTCAGGACCACCATTCAGTAAAAAGATAAAGTAAATTTTGAGAAGTTTCTCTTATCTGTAACCTTTCTTGGCAAAAAAAAGAAGCTTTATTTTTGTTGCTCTCCAGTTTGAATAATGTCAGCCAGATTTGGCAAGTGGCACCAGTAAAACTCTGTGCTGAAATTCAAACATAAAAGGTATTATGGAAATCTTGTTTATAGTTGTTCAATGGTTTGTAATTATTGCTGATTTTTTAAATAGATTTATTGAGGGCTGTCTTATAACTTCACCATTAAAAGTTATGGCACACTCTTTTTTGCTTTTACATTGCCTTCAGTCACATAAGTAATACTGCTGATGATGGCATACATGGTGAAAAAAGCCTTGCTGCTTTTCTGTTGCCTGGAATGGAAGAAAACAATGTTTCCTTAACTTGGAGTGAAACATTAGTTTCACAGACTTCACAAATGCAAAATGAACAATCAACTAATGAAGTGGGTTCCATTTTCCCCTATGTCTTCTTCCTGTTGGCCAAAAGAAGAGTATGGGATATGTGTAATTGTGGTTAACATGTTTTTAAAGCAGTTCCAGTATCTGAACTAAAAAATAATGGTTGAAAAGCATAAAAGCATATTTGCCTATACATGCAAGATTGACACATACAAAGAATGACGTGGGAGGGGAATCTCAAGAAATGAAAGTTAAGTGAAAGCACAAAAAGTGCTTGTTATTGGGAGGACTGGTCCAAAGATCCCTGTTTATGAGTTTTAGTGAAATGCCTATTATGTTTCCCAAGTTTTGTGTATCTTATCTTTATGTGCTATAACTAAAACAAATATAATGGAACGTATTTTTGTGATGATACTTAAGATTTATTATATTGTATCCCCTGCTATATTATCCCTTTTTAAAAAATTATTTTTGATAGTGGTTTTCTTTCTACTGGAATTAGATATAAAAACAAAAACAAAAAAAAAGACAAGAAAATGAAGATACACTCAGTGGTTTGGATATGTCGTAAGAAGGGACTGATCTTGTTCCTCCTGTCAGTTGCAATGCTGTTGATGAATGCTGATAAAACGAACGTGATGGGACCAAAAATGGATTTTTCGTCTTTTTAAAAGTAGTTTTTATTGCCTCTACCTCAAAGAAAACTCCAACACCTGAACTCCCTTCCCTCCTTCCTAAAAGAACATTCTTTTCCTTTTTCCCCTTCTCATTTTCTTTGCTTAGGGCTATGGTTACAGTAGTTAATTTTTAAAACAGGAAAATAGAGATTTAAATAGAATTAGAGAAAGACGCCTTTGTACTAGGTACTGTACAGTATAGTGTTTAAAAAGTCAGAAAATATGTTAGCAGAAAATGCCTAGACTGTAATTTAGATAACAACCCAGACAATGAGCTAGCTTGTTAATTGTAAAGGCTGGTGGAGACCTGCCAGTTAGAGAACTTGTCTTTTTGTATCCCACCACTCCTCACAGCTCTCCTAGATGGTGAATGACAGGACATGAACTTTTCTAGTTTAGGCTTTGCTTCTTTTAACATTATTATTTTCTTCCCCTTTATTTCTAAAAAAGAAAAAAAAACCAAAAAAACCCAAAACCCCAACCCCCCAAAACAACTCCAGAAAACAAACCCAAACTAAACCCAAAAAAGTCCTTGTATCAGAAGAGCCATTAGTCCAAGTTTTACAGGAGTAAGGAATAATCAACAGTGTGAGGAAGCAGGCAGATTGGGTGGTCTGAAAAGCAGGGTAAACAGAGATCTCTGGCCTGAACATTGGTGCTGTAGACATCACTGTAAGTGCTCTTTAGAGCAAGTATGCAGTTTGCAAACAGTGAATCTTGCCAAATTACTCATCTGAAAACTGTTTCTGAAATAGCGGCCGTGAGGTATGCAAAATTACATGCTAACAGCCATCAGACACATCTTTTTTTTTTTTTTTTTTTTTTTT
>VZRQ01008075.1:100192-223843 GCA_013397975.1 Machaerirhynchus nigripectus | reverse complement strand
AAACCAAACTACCCAACCCTTTCTTCTTCCCCTCCCACCCCCCCAACCCAAAACCAAGAAAAGGCCACCAAAGTCAAGCCCCAAATAATTTTTTTCTGATATGACTTTAATTTTTTCTAGTTCCAGGACAGGTATAGAAGAAACAAAATCATCTCCTTTTTTAAAATGTCACTTATGATACTGGTATTTTTGAGTGTTATTCTGATGTTTCCATTAGAAAGATAGGTTTCTACACAGGCTCTAGGTTTTTAGACATTGGGTATTCTCGGGCTGCATGTTGTTGCTGCATATAAAATTCTTGTGTTTCTTATATTCTGTACTTTTTCAAATTGTCTAAGGAACTTATCTGACATAATGCAACCTTAAATTAATTCAGCTCACTGTGAATGAGCTGCTGGGTCTGTGCTTGCTACTGCAGAGCAACCAACTCAGGTGCAAAAAGCAGTTTATCTCTACTATTAGGCTTAGCGTTACTTTGACTAAGCCTTAGCCTTACTTATTCTGGTTCTGTTATACTGGCCTTCTTGCTGCTGGTCATTCAGTCTATGCCTATAAAAGGTGAAATGACAAAGTTATGAAATGCTGTGTTGTACTGGTTAACATGTTTAAAAAATATTGCACTTATTTATTTTAAATGACCACAACATTTTCACCCAATTTGTAGAAATCAAATTATTTAGATCTTCAGTAGGTAACATATTTCTTATAACACTGAAAGTCTTACAATCAAGTGATGTGAGAGTATTTACAGCTCCCTATCATTAGCTACTGGGTAGATACATGCATGCTCCTATGTAATTGAACTGAATGAGGAGTTTAAATTGAAATGCTTATTTGTCACACCAAGAGTGAATCCTCGCTTCACAATAAAAGTCCAGCAGATTAAAATCAGCTGTGAGAAAGGGTTGCTCTCAGCAAGAGAGAAGATTTGAGAGGGTATCAACAGAATTTCACCACAGAAGGCTTTGCTCACATGCAATCCTGTTATTTCAAGTACAATCTACTCCATCTAAAATTAGCATATATAATTGAATAGTGCCAAAGGCTGAAATAATTTACACTTAAGCTCATAGCATTTTTTGCAATGCTAAACAAACAGATGTATGCACATTACCCAAGCAGAGAGACCCTCTGGGGTTTATCCCTCTCCATCCCCTCTAATTAAATGGACTTCAGAACTGGGCTTGAGATATTATGATGCCTGAAGATGCTCATCTGGAAATCCTGAAGCTTTCTAACACATACAGTGGTGACCTGTGTCATAACCTAGATTTGCAGATAGCTGTTAGATAGCTCTTTTGTGCACTACTGTTGGTTCTGATTTTGAATAACCATGGAAGTGGTAGAACAGTATTGCTGACAGAAATAATGTTCATTTATAGAGCTTTTCTATCCAAAGACCTCAGAAGTGCCTAAAATAAAGTTAGTGTTCTCATTTCGCTTTTAAGAAATGGAAGTCCCTAGTGACAGCTTAGTCAAAATCACGCAGCCAGCTAATGACAAAATCAGAAATAGCACTGTGGTATCTACGCTCAAAACCAGGACCTACCTTCTTGGTCCCCCCTGTGTCTTCAGGATGAATAATCACTCACCATGAGCAGGAGGACCATAAACAGATCTCAAATCTGCACACACTTCTTTGCCAAAGATCTCCAGTTTTTTGTAGCATCACCTATGGGTGTATTCTCTCAGTGTTGAAGTAGTATGGCTCGACTGGGTTAAATCCTAAGCCTTTCTGGTGTGGTTTTTGTTGCTGTCAGAGATACTGTTTGACACTTTCTGGGGTATGTTTTATACTGCTATGTGAAGAGTTTAGTTGCCAGAGCTGAATCTTTCCTCAGGGAAGCCTCCGTTTGCATGCTTAATTTTTAATCTGATTTTTCCTAAATGTTAAAAAATTAGTTTAAGCACTGGCAGACCCTCCATTGTGCAAGCTGAAAGGAACAAGTCTGTAGAAGGCAAGGCAACAAAATTTCAGCGATTCTATGAGGGGGCTCTTTTTGCAGAAGTTGCAGTTTAGCCCCACTTTTCAATCACAGCTTATTGTCTGGTAGCTGAGTTATTCTAATGTGAGCAGAATCTAGCCAGGAGGTGATTGCCAAGCAAATATGTAGTACATGTGCTTTTCCCTGGAGTGCATGAGGGTTGCAGCAACTCAGCAGGTAACTCAGCCACCCTCAGGGCTCGACCTTATATTTCGCATCAAGCTATAAATTTTCGTTGTGAGTCCAATTTGAATTTTTTCATTCTTGTTGTTAATTTGTTAAGAAGCAGCCATGTGTGAGGTGCTAGGAGATATGGAAGAAATTCTGGACGTAGGCCTAAGAAAACTTAGCCTTATGTTTGGATCTTGTACAGAGCTGCAGCAGCTGGGCTCTTGTACCTGCATGGGGCTCTAGTGGTGTTACTTTGGACTCTGTTTCAGGTGTGGGAATCGGCTTCACATGCTTCTCTTTGAGGGTTTGGGATCAAAATCGATCACTAGTATAGACAGAGACTCCAACAATGTTTTGCTTTAAAAAAAGAAAAGAAACTACCTAGTAATTGTCCGTACAGTGCTTTTGTTCTTCCATTTTGCAAGAAAAGTGTCTTGTTGCTCAGCCCATTCCCAGAAGCAGGAGCTTGCTGCCTCAGAACTGCCTTTCAGTGAGGCTTCCTTTTCTTTCCTTTTCTTTTTTCCTTCCCCTGGAGGTTAAAAATAGCAAGCAGTAAGAAGTGATATTGTATACAAGGCTATTACACTTTTGTCTTGGCCTGCTTAATGTCCTTGACACATACCCATTTCACCCAGGGACAGCCACTATGCAAATTGGCTAAAAGCTCCATTAGGTTGTTCAAGGCTGGGGAAACCCATCTGTCAGTGTCTGTGACACAGCCGGGCTGGAGTCTCACGTGGGAATCTGTCCTTGAGATACCCAGGCAGCTGAGTTTCTTTTAGCCTCTAGTGTTCCCAGAATCAAAGGAAATTGTTGTACGCTCTTCTTCTTGCTGCTGCTTGTGTTTTTATCGTTCCTTTTCTACCTTGATCCCCTTTTCAGAAAAGCACAGGCAAAGACTGAGAATTAACAGGGAAAGATGTGTTTTATGGTTTTTTTTTCAGTTGCTTTGCCATAAGTGAACAATCATGCGTATTACTTGTGGAAAAATAGAACAGTAGCTATTTGTTCTCCTGAAAGAAGAACAGCTTTATAACCCTTTTCCATATTTTCCTGTGTGATCTGCTGATGACACACATGAGGGGGGTATTTAAAAAAAGTTGCTGGGGATCAGCTGCAGTTGATATGTTCTCTGTGAGTGGATCAGAAGTGCACGGTAAGCTAACAAAATACCAAAGAATGCACCCGTGAAAGGCTTTCATTGAGAAGATTTGAATGTTGGGCCTGGGACTGGGAGTTGCCTCTACAGAGACACACAAGCCCAGCACCTGCACATAGATTTGGGAGCAGGCTAGAGTCTTTTCTACTTGGCATTCCCAGGGAAAATCTCCTGCAACAGCACTTACTGTACGTCCATTGAGGGAAGCCACTTGCTTTTTCTACTGGGTGGAGGTAAGGTGGCAGAGTGGCAGTTTTGCTGTTTTCTGCTTTCTTTTTGCCAAGGACTCCATTAAAAAGCCTAAACACTGAAGCACACCACGACGGATGGTACAGAAGTAGTTGATACCCTGCGAGTCCTACAATTAGCAGTGTTACAGTGTTTTGTAATATGAGACAGTGGCAGCAAAATAGTTCAGATTTTTATCCCATTTGAAAAAGAAGACTCGGCATACGACATCAAAAGTAGTGCCCTTCGAAGTGTGGAGGGTCTATATTGACAGACCTCTCAAGCTCTTGATTATTTCCAGCTGGTGTCAAGTAAGGGCCCTGAACACAGAGTATCTGGCAAAATAGCTACAGTAACTTCAATGCCCAGTGGTGTTCAGATGTATGAGATAATTATAGCCTTCTCCCTAACAGATGCTCTGTTTTC
Organism: Machaerirhynchus nigripectus; assembly: GCA_013397975.1. Taxonomy (NCBI): domain Eukaryota; kingdom Metazoa; phylum Chordata; class Aves; order Passeriformes; family Dicruridae; genus Machaerirhynchus; species Machaerirhynchus nigripectus. Next base: position 219,874 of record VZRQ01008075.1, on the reverse strand, counting down.
CAGTTTGGCACTTTCTTTCTTCAGCATGCAAATAATTTTCTCTACCTAAGCTGATGGCCATTTTGATAATACAGATACAGTTTTTTCCACTGAAAAGTAAGCAGTGTGTTTTCATAGAAACGTATTATAGCCACAAGAGTGGGATTTATCTTTATCATCCCCTTGAGAAAGAAGAAAAGCACTTTTGTTAGTACTGTGTGGAGACTGATGACATGAAGAGTTAATGTGTTGGTATAGCCAGGATCAGTATTTCCAGAAATAGAAGTCAGTGATTCAGCAGTTCTCCTTTATATTGCCAACTGCAACTTATTCAAATCATGTCATATTCTGCTTTCTGTGTTCCAAACCCAGTCACGTAATAAGGAGGGTTTTAGATTAGCATATTATAGTTTAAATTTCAGACATACCATTTTAGTTCTCTCTCTTAGGCTCCCGGTCCTTCTTTTTTTCTCTCTGTCTCTGGAGGTAACATAGACCTTGCTGTAGCATGTAACTCCCACTAAGAAAAAAAAAATTAAATATCATGATAAGAGAGATGGTATATGCATTTTTCTAGAAGTTGTGGCTGGCTTTAGACAACCTTTGTTCTCACAGCTGAGTATATTTTCATACTGCCCCAGCTCTTTCAGTGCCTGTGTGAGTAGCTCAGATTTGCCAAGGGGAGCAGAGGGCTTGCAATGTTGCTCAAAGCCATTTCTGCGTTTATGTTTTTCTGGCTGTCTGGTCAGACTGCCACATCCTAATGGGAGCCAAAATGTAATTAAACGTTGGTGAGTTGAACAGCTTGCTTTGAAAAGAGGTGAACTCTGCTTCATGGGACATTTCATTAAAAAAACCTAAATAAGAAAAGGCATAAATATTTGGCCTTCCCTGTGCATAGGCAAAGTAGAAGATGAAGTAGAATTTTTACACACATTTTAAGAAATTGAATCCCCAAAGCTGTTGGGAACAAAGAGCCTGCTTTGTCCTCACAAAAATTTTTGATTTAATACTGAAGTCCTGTTTGAGAAATGAATACTTCTTAGGGCAAACTCTTGCTGCAACCGGCTCTATGTGCAAGAGGGACGAGGGTGTGCCATAAGGAATAACCTCTTTGTCAGAGGAGGAGGGAAGTGCAGAGCCTTTCTCACAGCAGATCCAGGGCACAACGACCATTGCAAAGCATAAGCTGAAACACTTTCTAAATGAGTGTAGAAAATTATGGGACTATGTAAAAAACCAAACCAAAACAAAACCTGAGTCTTGCTAAGTTTTTGTGGCCTATTTACAAGTGCCTGAGAAACAGATTTTAATTTTAGTCAATACTCACAAGCCCATCAGTGGAGCAGCACAGGGGGACACCGTTCTAAAATAGCTCTAGCAGATGCCACAATAATATGAGTTTTTCCCGCATCTCTCATTTATTTCTTGCTGTGTGTAGTTTCTTACTAAATCTGTTCCCTTGATAAATGCAAAGATGTTCTTGCCATTGGATAAAATAGTGAAGTGCAATTGCCACAAACACTAACTGGCTTAACCTTCTTGTTGCATAGCTACTGCTGCTGTTAAATATTTCCTGAACTAACAGAAATCTTTGAAATTAGTTTTAATGGGTTTTCTTTTCATATACACAGACTGTGGCTGTTACACGATGGCAGCTTGAATAAAAGGTATTCTAATGATAACAGCCATAGTGTCAGTTATTTGGATAAACTGTCAGAGGGAGCATGGCCATCAGTGGATCACTGCAAGGGAGCCTAGAAAATTGAGAAAATTAACCTGCTAACATAACCAATACCCCAGATCTTCAGAAAGGGTAATTATCCAACTACCTCACTTAGCGTGTGAGTGTTTATATTGGAACTAGATGTCAAGAGACCTTCTATCCTGCTGGTTTTACCTTCCCTGAAGAATGGCTCTCCTTTCATATCCTTGATTGCTTTAAATTCAAAATATGGCAAGTGGATACTGATTTACGAGGCATCTTGGTAATCACTTCCCAGCCTTGTCACACAATTGATATTATTTATTTTAAAATTTATTAATTGATACAAAGTGCCAACACCGCTGTCCACATTCATTTCTGGGAGTTTCTGCTCTGTTACACAGTGACGAATGTGAAGGGATCAAGAGCTGCTGCAAGGCAGTGGCCTTCTGCTGAGCGATGCTGCCCTGAGATCCTGACGGTTTTCATGCCTTTCTGGGTGGGACTTCCGTGCTCTTCTACCCAGCATCTCCCCCCTGCTTAACAACCTTGTCTGCCCTGGGGGAACATGGTGGTCCTTGTGTGTTAGTGCTGTCTCTCCTTGGCGATGACAAGAGCACAACCAAACCCTTGGACCGTAACCTTGTGGGAGAGGTGTCTATCTCTTAGTCTACATGGGGATGGCAAAGGGAACTGATCTTCTGATGCCACCCCATAGCTAACAAATGCAGCTAAGGCACTTTAAAGCCCATGGTTGCAGAATAAAAAAACTGCAGGCTTACATTGCACGAAATGTTGAGAATTCTTTCTAGGAGGTGGTTTTTCTTTTTGGTAGGATTTTGTTTTTCTTTTGTTTTTCAGAAAAGCTAAACTCATTTTAAAAAAATCTGTAAATAGAAATGATAGGCTAGAAACACCGGCAGCAAAAGTAAGCTTATTTGGGTGTTTGTTTGAATAACATCAGCTACTGCTTATGAAGATGAAAGTGATTTGTCCTGTCCTGATTTCATTAATGAATGTTGTATGTATATTTAAAAAAGCTCTGATCAATAATGAAATATTTCAAGAACCACTTGAAATTCAAAGTCATGAAACATAACCAGAAACAGCTGCATAATTTTGTTGGTACTTCTGTTGGTAAATTTAAGTGCAGTGAAAAAAACCTGGTGCCTGGACTATTGACAAAAAATATATTGTAAAAAAAATTCTTAAACCCGTCTACTGTCTGTGGGCATTTCTTCCTTAATATTCAACCTTCTTTTTCTTTATTATTCTGTTTGTAATGAAGCTCGGCCTTATTTTTGTTGCCAGTAGTTTGATAAATGGCTGGAGAGGAACTGATGGTGATGGCCTTGCTTGCTCCTTAGCCGTTGTGTCACAGGAGGGGATTTTGTGATTGTTTAATTCCCTTTTATTGGCATAAATGATTTTATTAAACATCAAGGTCAGTTCACAAACTTGGAATGTTGGATGAGAACGGCTAATCAAGAGGTCTGTTTTATAAAGATGTCTTTAAATTTGGACTCAAGTGTAAGCTGACAGAAATATTATTGTGATCAAGTGAGTAGCTGATAAATGCTATTTTAGCAGCTGGGCTGCTAGCCTGTGGAACTGCCCTCTGCCAGGGCGTCTTCAAGTAAAATGTTGTGGCTAATTTTATAAAAGCTCAGAACATTTTAGGACCGAAATAACGATGTTTGTAATTAGGGATACTAAAATAGAAGCAGTCAGGTCCCTGAGGATTTAAAAAAAAAAAAAAAAAAAAAATCTCAGTCTCTTCCTACCTCAGGTTTGCTGACATGGCTGTGACTCCAGCACATCCTGGGTGCTGCCTTGGGAATTTGTGGCCAAACCACTTGCTTCAGGGAGAAGTTATCCCTTTTCCTCAGCCAAAGGCACACTGCACAGGAGGAAGAGTACATGAGGTAGTCGATGGAGCTGTGCTAGAACTGAGGCAGTGAGGTGATGATAAGCTTTAGAAGCAGGTTGTCAGAGCTCCGTGTAAGTTGAATCACATTAGCTCTATGCCCTCCTGCTGTATGCTGTGTCGTGTTATGTAACGCTGTGATATATGTCTGGGATTTTGTACATGTGCCAAGGACTATTTATGCTTCCCTTATGCAGGAGAAATAAAGGTCCTAAATGAGTTAATAATTTGGCTACCCTTTCTTTTTGTGTGCAGACTGTGGTGCAACTTCAGCAGATTTAATTCTACCCTTTGTTGTGTTTGAATTTGCAAATTGACTTCAATACACCTAATTTTTTGTGGGCCCTCTGGGCAAGGTTTTGAAAAAGAAGAGTTGTGGCTGCTTTGCATGGCTGTAAAGGCCTGCATGGCACTGTTTAGGAAAAGGAAAAAAAAAAGGGGAAATACGACCTGGTCTTTTATCTTTCAAGTCTGTCATCCAGCCTGCAATTAGATGCACCTCAGTAGTGCAGGAGGGAGGGATGTGGCCTGCAGAGGAGTATGGGATACTCCAGGTACAACAGTTGCAATGAGATGAGTCCACTGGAAGGTTGGTGTTTATCCGTGCAGAAAGGTGCAGGAATAAATAGGCATCTGATAGCACAGTGGTGCCTAATAAAACAATTTGGCTGTAGCACAGACATTAAGTAGTTTGATTCAGGCCAGAAATGTTTCTGAAGGAGCACATTAATTAGAGGTGCTCATCTTTAACACTATGCAGAAAGCAGATGACAATGCAAGTAACAGATGACACATTATGAGAAACTGCTTGTGTAAATGTCCTTTACTAAGCTGTTATGGAGATGAAAGTATTCCGACTCCACCTTTAGGAGTATTTCCCTATTTATGTTTCTTTCCTACCATGTGATGAGGTGCAAGGGAAGGTGCTGCTTGCTAATTTTAGCCTTGCAGACTGTCGCTGCAGAAACCGGGCAGTTAACACTTCGGGAGGGTGGCAGTGCTTTAAGGGAAATCGGGCTACTCTGTGGCATCGTTCTCGATGGCACTCATCGCAGGGAGCTGCAGGGGGAATGTTTCAAAGTCTTGTTTTCCTGGCTTGTGTTAATGTACTAATAGCTTCCTGCAGAAGAATTACTGATGACTGTAAGAAAGGCATTAATGAGAAAAGAAAAGCTGTTACTTTGGTGAATAAATGTAAGGTGTGGGGACTGAGAAATGCAGTGAATGCATATATGTAACTTCACAGCCATCGCTGTATTTTTTCAGAGCTATGGTTGCAGGAATCACTCTGCAGATTGACTCTCACCTGTACTCACCCATTTTGCCATCAGAGCCTGAACAAACCCTGTCTTTCCAGATGGTCTGAGTCATCTTTATGCAATGGATGGTGCTTAGAAGGGGAAGGGAAAGAAAGGGCAGAAGATGGCAGGAGACCACTTGTGGCTCAGAAGCCCTCAGTATACAGCCTGCAAAGGAACTTTTAAATTGTGTCCTCCTTGCCAGACCAGTGGATTGTGAAAGGTCTGCTGGCTACAGAGGCTGTTCCAGATGTGTTAGGAGCAGGGTGAGGTCTCAAGATCTGAGATGGGAGCAGGGAAACCTGGGCTGTTTTCCAGCCAAAGGCTGTGGCATGGTCCTTCCCAGAGGTGCCATGTTGCTCTACTTCTTCCTCTGCAGCAGCTTTTCATGTGTTGGGGGTGGTAGGACAAGGGAATTTTAATGGCAAATGGACCTCAGTGAAATATATAATGGCCTGATAACAGGTTGTTTCTATCAGTGAAAGACTTCTTGCCAGCAAGACCTGCATTAGCCCAGGGTTCTCAAAAGGAAAAGGCAAGCCACTGCAAACAAAATATATAAGGCATATGAGGGATAACACAGATATTTAATACCAGCAGAGTTAAGAGTACCAATATATCTTTTTGTCTAGAATTCCCTTTTTTTTAGGAGAAATCCCTATTAAAAAAATTAATATAGACATTTATTTTTAAAAGTGTATTAAAAACATCCAGTGCTTTTAATAGTCTGACTGTATTTTGTCAAATGCATCACCATGTTAACAGTGTTTCTATTTACTTGCAAAAGATGTGCTAGCAATCCCCCTCACTGTGAGGCTGCCACCTCCTCATGTTTTTGAGGGTTGTCCATGTAAGACATGGGAGAAAATGTTTCACATAAAATGATCTGAGTGGTAGGAAGAAGGTGGAAAAAGAGCCACTGCAAGATTTTTCTTGTAAAACAAGAGTGAGGGCAAGCAGCATAAATGACACTTTTTTTGGTGGCAGGTTTAAAATACTCAGATTCTTTTTCTCTTTAATATAAAAGTTAATTCTAAAACTGATTGCCACAAGGAGGTGTTTAGAGGACTAAAGTCTAATAGGTCAAATCACAGAAAATGTAGGATGATGATCTGCATACAACTTCTGGTTAGGAAGTCGCAAAGTGAAAAGTTGTCTGGGGATATTTACTCTCTGCTTGCATTTCTCACGCCATTTCCTAAGATGTTCCCACCTGTTATTAGCAACACTCAAGTGTAACTCTCTCTGCTAGGTAGGCCTTTTTTTTCCCCAAAAGGGGTTTCTTACAGAAACTAAGTCTCAGCTCCTGCTATCACACTCTGCTAATTCTGTTAGGGGAAGTTAAAGGTTATGTAGTCAAAGAGTCAGAAGTTAGGAAGTACTGGAATTCTTCATGAGCCTCAATTTGGATCTTGTGTGCATAGCCATTGCTATGTGGTCATTTAAATACTTGACTGGATATATTGTGCTTTCCACAAGACCCCAGCCTTTGTGGTAGTTTGGTTCACTGTAACTAGGACTCAATCCTGCAGTTGTCCTCAGACCCACCTGGGAGACCTGCCGTATTTGTGCTGCTGTCTTTCAAGCGTCCCATTGCAGTTATTTTTCCAGGTTTTCTTGGACCGAATTCCCCAAAACGGAGGCTGAGGTTGTAGTTAGCACATTAGATCTATTGAGTGTGACACTTTGTGTCTGAAATTTAGCCTAGATACTCTTAAGTACCTGGGCTGAGTATACTGCCCATTGGGACCTATGCCTTGATATGACTGTGGGAGTCAGGTTCCCTTTACCATTTTAAGAAGATGATTTAAAAAAAAAAAATCAATTTGTTGTAGCTATAGATACATTTAATTTAAAATCTTACCCCAACTGAACTTTGATTATCTGATGGCAACTGGTAGTGGCATTAATTGTGTAACTTTTAGTCTCAGAGATTTTTAAAGACCTGTCAGTTTATTTAATTTCAAATGACTGAGAACCTGACTGCCCTTAAATTAGTGCTGCGTTTTCTTAGAATGAGTCTCCTTTGTCTACACTGTAGATCTTCAAAGAAGCTGAGGAATAGGATTTTCAGTATTTCTAATTCCTTTAATCCAGGGATATTGCATTAATGTAAATACTACTGCTGTTGAAATCTGTGTGGAACACTGTTGTTTAATAATGACTTTAACAAATGAACTAAACTTGAGGTCAAAGCATAGCAAAGGAATAAAGTTCAGATGTCTCAGTTTTAGTAAATCCTTTTTGTGCAGTTGAATTTGATTATAGGATGTACCTGCACAAATCACTTAGTAGTCATTTGTTCTGTAAGTAAACTTGGAGGGCTTTTAGCATACATAATGTGTGAGGTGAAGGAGTTTTGTGCGGAGTAGTTCTTTCTTATAACATTGGATAGACTGCTAATAATGTTTTCAGACAGTCCTTATCTCTAGCTGGCCCCACCATTCCCCCCACCTTGCTGTTACCTGCAGTGTTGGTCAGGGTGCTCTCCCTCCTGTCGTCCAGCTTGTTGTGGCAGTGCCACGTTGTAAGCTTTGCTAAAGTCAAGGAAAGCAACATCCACTACTCTCCCCTGATCTGTGGACATGCTAGTCCCAACACAGAAGGCGAGCAAGGTGGCCAAGTCTTTTTTGCCCTTGCTCATCCATGTGGATGCTCTTGTCCCTCACATACTTAGACACAGCACCTATGAATCTTTTCTCTTTAGTTAAGCTAGGCTGTGGCCAGCCTGATGACCCCCAGATCCTCCCTCTTCTGAAGGCAGATGTAATGTTTGGGGTTTTTTTCTGGTTGCTATGGCCTTTCAGAGGGAGACAAGAGAGAGCAGCCTCTGGGTGACACCGGCTGGCTCCCTTACAATTTGTGTTCAGTAACCTCTCACTGGCTTCCTGGAGTAGTTTCTCACTTAATGCTCCTCTTCCTGGGCAGCACTTCTCAGCTCAGGCCCTACTACCAGAGGAAGACAGCTGAGAGGACTGGAAGCTGACCTTGCCAGTGGAGACTGAAGCAAAGAACGCACCAAGTGCTTTCATCTGTCCTTTGTCACTTGTCCCCTTCCCTATTGAGCAGTGGGCAAATCTTCTCTTTAGTTTTCCTTTTGCTGCCAACATGCCTGTAGATGAGCTGGTATTCCTAAGCAATTTCTCTTTCTGCTCCAGCTGGTAACACTGTGTGTTATTATTAGAAAAGTTGTAATACTTGCTAGAAGTATTGTAGTTGCCGCTCCTCCCCATTTCGGGGGGTTTTTTTTATGTAAATAATTTTTCATTTTAGACTAAATTTTTTTTGCACAATATTTTATGCATATGAGCCTATGATAGTGGTATTAAGTGGTATTAAGACTTTTAGAATATTTATATGTATCTGATTTGTAACATAAACCTTATTGTTACATGCCATAATTCTTCAAGCTTCTATTCTAAAGCATGGTATAACACTTATTAAGAAAATGTATTAAGGAGATTTTCTTTCTTCCTTTGCTTATCCTGATTTAACATTTGAAATTACTTCAAATACATATTCTTTCCAGAGGAAAAAAATGCTGACTTAAAAAATAAATCATGCGTGAATGAAGAATATTAAAAGGTCAAAAAGCCAGAAAGCTAACAGAAGAGATTGGAGGCAATGTTGCAGTGCAGAAGGAAATGTAGGCTTTTGTTTATCAGGAAATATATCGTTTGGATGAAAAACAGTAAATAGAGATGGTGGTTTCTTTCAGGAATTTAACATATGTACCCTGTTACTCTGAATGCTTATTGCTTGCAACAGGAATGCCTCATTATCCCAATTAGTGGTGCGTTGGATTTTACACAGGTGCGTAACGAAGCAGCTGCATCCCCACATTGCAAAGCTCTTCACCTCTGAACGCAGAAGTTCAGGTTCTTCGTGTTGTTACTTCGCGCCGTATGGGAAAAGCACATGGCACAGAGCCTAAAATGGTTTAGGCAAAGCATCTTCAGCTGAGTCTGTGTCTGTTAGCAAGACGCTTGGCTCATCGTGCCACAACATTTAGCAGAAAATAGTGATGATTTTGGGGAACTGAGAAAAAGCAAGTTGTCATGTTGAAACCAAATTTCTGCTCTGTGAGACATTCTAAGCATATCAGAAGAGAGAGAGTAGGTTACCTTTACCAACCTGAAAGTTAGTTTTGTGTGGATATTGTGTTTGAGTCAACGTTTCTGAGTGCATGAGTCAAATGACTTTTGAAACTTTGGACAAGCACAGTGGCACAATCTGTTGTTGAAGAAATGGGAAGAGACTGAGAACTTACACCATAGTAAATTTAGATATTTTAATTTTTTCTTCCCCCTGCTCTGAGAAGTGCTTAAAATCAGAGGTAGGGGAAACATTGAAGAAAGAAGTAGGAATTAGATGGGAAAGGACTTGGTGAATAATACTGTATTGCAGTGTTATAACTGACGGGCCTTTTGCCTATTGAAGCAGCAGGTCAGGTTTATCTGTATTCAGATTCACTGGTTTTGAAGCAAAATGGATGTTCTGATGTTATTCTTACCTTTCAAAAAAACTTCATAGTTTTTATTTGCCCTCTAGGTAAAACATGCCAGAATCTCACTAGTTGCAAAGAAATAGTTGTCATCTTCCAGTGACTCTGAGTATTACAAAATTCCCATCGATCAGGGAATGGTGGTTCCAGGACCCTGAGTCATGACAACAAAGTGCATGCTGAGCAGTAACTGCTGTGACATCTACTTAGACAGGTGGCCAAATACCCCTGTGAGTGGGCTGGTCAATTGGGACTTTTGCCTCTGTCTGCGTTTGGTGTGAATATAGGGTGCATCTTGAGAGTTTAGTTCTCAGACTTCAGTTTAGCCTAAGGTATGTATGACTTCCTTGTAAGAGTATGAATGGAAACAAAAATGTGGCAATATTTTGTTTCATAGATCCAAAAAGACAGCAGTGCTGGGGTTTTGTACTCACTCACAGCATGCTTAAGTAAGTTCATTCTCAAAACCAATAACATTTACAGAAAAATGAATTTTAAGGAAAAAAATATAAATGTCTGTAAATAAATTGGGTGTAATTCTGAAAATTCCAAAGATAGGATAAAGAAGTTCTCTATTTTTGCAGTAATTATTCATTTATTTAGTAAATTTTGCCTCAAGTGGATTTGATTGATGTCTGGAAGATATTTTAATTGTAAGTTATATTAGACACTTCTTAAATCAAAGAAAATTAAACAGCTTTTCCCATACTACCTCCCAAGTTTGCCACATGAAATCTAAAGAAAATGGAGATTTGAAAAGGCACCAGAATCTGCAGTAACAAAGCGGAGAGTGCTTATTCATCTTCCTTAGCATATGATTTGAAGCCCATAGTTAGAGAACTAGCTGAAAATGTAAGTGCTTAAATCCCTGAATGTTCCTGGCATGTCTTGCTCACCTTCCCATGTTCATAATGTTTTGTGTGCTCCTGGGATGACAGTAATGTGATGCTCAAAGCTCCTTTTGACCTGAGGAAGGTCTGGAATTCACCTCCTTACCAAGTTAAGGCTTGCAGAGTCCCATTCATCCAGTCTTTCCATGGGCTCCAACAGTTTCTGAGGTCATGTATAATGGTGACTTCTTTATCAAGTTGTTTCTCTTTCACAGAAAACTGGTTTTGAGAATGTAAAGGAGTATCTAGAATGGGACAGAGAGGTTCTTAACGTGGGGTTTCAGACCCAGCTGCCTGCAGTGAGCCCGATGTGTGGCCACCCCAGCTTCCCTGCCTCCCTTAGCCTTTTTGTGGTACAGTATTCAGGGCTGTCAGAAGCATGAAGGTGACCAGCAGCACCTTGGCCAACTATGTCCATGGGCTGACACCTTAATTCTAACCTCTGTGGTTAGATTCTTATCCCCACCATATCAGCTTACTCTTGGAAGGCTTTCTAGCTCTCCTATAAATGACATTACATACATTGGTCTCACAAGGTTGGTTGTGTCCTCCTCTTCTTAAGTGAGTAATTAGATATGAACTGTAATGACTTGTGTGGGCAGTTTTTTTAAAAGCTGTTTGCTGTGATGTTCGTGCTGGATGAGTTTGCACTGGAAGCAAAACTGTGGTGAGGTTTGTGATGTCTCATATCTTCTGTGGGCATCCTCTGGCACTGTGCCTGGGACCAGTGTGTTACTGTAGCTCCAGGGGTCTCGAAGAAAACATGAACTCTGGCTATTGTGAAATGCCTCAAATTCTGTCCTGATGATGCCACACTGTTGTGGAAAGGAAAACCTTTCCCAAACTCTGCGTTCCGTGGATTCTTTTGGCCACAGGATGGGAGGCACCACTCATCTTTATATGCACTGGATGGAGGAGGCAGACCTTCTCCATACACATCTACAAAAGATCGTTGTGGTTACATGGGGAGATGATGAGCGACATTCCTGGGGAGCTCTGCCATCCCTGAATCCTCCACCCCAACAGTGCTGATGTCAACAGTGACAGATTTCCTGCTTAATTCTTCTATAAGAAAGATAAACTGAGGAAACTTGGGTTGGATCTTGAAAAACCTTTTTGGTTGGGCTTTCCTTCTGCAAAATGAAAACACATCTGCTTCTGATCTCTGCTCGCCAAATTCTCAAGTGGGGAGGAAAGAGATTATATCGATGTTTAGTTTTGTTTTGTGCTGTAAATTCAGGTTTATATGGGGGGGCTTTTATTTCAGTCAGGTCCTTGCACCAGTGCTAATGCTGGGGTGTGTGTGGACTGTGTGCAGAAAAGCAATGCAATGCAGCCCGTGCCTCTTGCATCTCATTTCCAAGATGCTTTTAGTCTGCCGCATGTAAACAAATACCAGAGATTAAATTTAGTTTCTCAGAACCAAATACATGTTTGTTCTTGCAAACATTTGGAAAGTTAAGTATCAGCCTCTTGGTCTGCATTTTTATTCTTAACCTTCAAATGGACTGACAGCTCACTGTAACCCCAAAAATGGCTACGTGGAAATGTAAACACAAACAATAATTTCTTCTTGAATTTGTTACTTTTGCCCTCTGTTTTTTTGGTTTTTTTTGTTTACCACAGAGTTGTTGTATCACAAGCAGTAATTGCTGTCATATTTTGATCTGTGCTCTCAAATATTCTTATTAAAGGAATTGCAATGTTTTATTGTCCAGATTGCCCAGATTTAGTAATTTTAAGATCTAGAGTCTGTTCACATTTAGTCCCAGTACATCAATAAAATATGAATGGATTGGATAATGAAGCAATAACACTAATTTATGTCAAAGGATATAGGCTATTGTTTACGAGTTTGCCAAAGTGCCAAAATACTTTATCTATAGAAAGAATTTTTCTTCTCCCTTGCGGTGAAATAAATAATGCCTCAGGAATATTCTGCCTTGGGAGCCTCCTGCCATGAAATAAATGGGAGGAGACAAGGCTGTGAAGGTTATTTTCCACTCTGGAAAATATTTATTTGGTGACACAGCTCTTATTGCTAGTTTTTGGCTTTTTAATACTAGGGACTAAACTTTACCCCCCTGGCTGGATGTAAGAAGCCCTGAATGCAAAGAAGTTCCCACATTTTAGACCAGAGCTATAGCTAGTCTATGGATAAACAGAAAATTGCTTATGAGGGATGAGTAGCTCTACCTGTGGTATAACAATTTGTGGGCAGGAGAGGTTGAAGAGCTGAAGTTGCCAGCTCAGTAGCATCTACTACATCTATTTTGTGACCAAAACCGAGGCAGGCAGTGATGGCCAGGGTATTCTCCATCTGTAAACAGTGCTTCTAATCTCTGTGCCGTTACCGTGTCTGGGACTGGTTTTGCTGGGGCCTGTTCATCCTCACGCGAGATGATCTTCAGACCTTCCTAATGATATGTGCTCTAATCCACCTTATTATTTCTACTTCGTCATACTTCAAAATAAGCTGCTTTACACCTGACTAATTTGTTTTTGAAATTTCCTGTTGATGATGGGGGTAGTGCAGACTAGTTCAGTCTGTCTTACTGGAAATAGAAGATACTATGATCAGTGAAAAGATTTTCAGGCTTCTAGTGTATTCTACCCTGGCTAATGACTGCTAAACTCTCAGTGCTCTTGAAGATAACCAGAACAGTGAATTGCTCGAGCTTTTTCTTTGCTTGGTTGCTTTAATTCAGAAAACTGTATAAAATAAAACCTACTTTGCAGGTAATGTCCAGCAAAGAACTTCCTCTTCCTGTGGATGCCTTGATTTCTCTGTATTGTCTACCTTTAAATGTTTATAAAATCTGCACAGTCATGATTTGGAATAGAAGTATTTTGGAATGTAGAAAATTGAGCCAAATTGTGCCTGTGCTTTTATTCAATAGATCTCTAATGCTTTGTGCCAGGTTCAAGGGAATTTTAAGCCTCAGGAGTATTTAGCCTACTGATTTCAACAGCTTTGTCTGTGAAGGAAAGATCTCAAAGTATTTTACTGATCCATCAAATCCCAATTTTAATCTGATGGTGGAATGACTACTGTGTCTGTTGGAGGACTAGGTTGGGGCTTTTGTCATAATTCCCATTTTCCCCAAGTGACCTTTTTTTTTTCCTGTTTGAAACAAAAGGGTAAACAAAACACAATTACACCTTTTTCCCATGTACTAAAGATATCATTTGAAATAAAGTAAGTTCAATGCATATAAGAAACAGATCACAATAACCCTGTGAATATATAATTCTAAGTTTGTTTTTATATTAAAAATTATTATTAATGAGAAAACTGATTTGATTGGTATGTCTGTATTTTAAATTATTTCATTCATTTGTTTTAGATACAGAATAGCAAAATTATTGTATGCAGAAATAATTTTTATCTGCAAAAGAATTAGGTTTAGCTCTACTTACTAAGTTAGACTTAAATAATATTTTCCCCATCTTTAAGTAATATTGCAATCCTTAGTAGTGTCTTTCATCCAGTAATCACAGAGCATTATATGTGCTTTAAGAAGGTAAGGAAGAATCATTATGGATTAGTAAACTGAGATGTAAGGAACTTAAATGACTTGCTTGGGGTAGCACAGTGATTTTGCAGTACAGAGAGTGTAACCCGGCAGCTCTGACTCACTGGGCTTCTTGTATCCAGCAAATCACTTTTAAAGGCCTTGGAAGGAATTCAGAGAAATCAAAATCCTCTTGAGGTGTGTTCTGGTTTTCTTGATTGAAAGAATTGTGAGGGAACAGACTTTGAACCTTATTGTCTGTGTTCATCTTCTGAGTTTACCCACGTTTTCACATGCCATTCCTTTACAAATTGAAAATGTTGCCAAGAGGTGAGTTGGTGCTTTTACAGAAACAGTCTAGGAAGCTTTGTTACTGTTAGAGGGGTTAGAAAACTCAGGCTCCTTTACATCTGTTTATTTTCTCTTATATGTCTAGAGAAAGACCTGACTATGTGGGGAAGCATCCAAAAGAAGCTCTGTCTTCCAGGCCTTCATTGGCCAGGTGGGAGACAGGCAATAGCCATGTCTGGATTCTGCAAAAGCAGTGAATGCCCTGCAAACTCGGGAAGAAGATTGTAACTCGAGCTCCCTTGACTGCAGCCTTCTAAAATAGATGAGGTGTCTGTGCTGCCCGCTTCAGTGTTCATCTTTTATTCACTTCTCTGTTCCACCTGTCTGTGGATGAGAAATACATCTTACCTTCTGGTGCTGTTCCTCACTGAGGAAGCAAACCAAAGGCAGGAGAGTTGCTGTGACTTTGATCTAATTGTTTTTCCTATATTTTCCTTACTGCTCTGTTTTATCGTCAACTGTGATGATTGTCTTTTGCTTAATAAGAGATTTTGTGTTCAGTCAGCTCCAAAATCCCATCAACAGACTGAAAGTTGGTGGCATCCTCTCATCCTTTCTATAATTGGCCAGTAAGAACTCTCTAGCTCACAAAAATTAATCCTTCGTACAGCAGGGTACAGTAGAGAGAACAGTGTTTTCTTAATGTGAGAATTAAAGTGGTATTTGCACAATTTATTTGTATTTACTTTGTCTTATTTTATTTTTCTCAATTGGGAGTGAAGGGAATTGTGCTGCAACTGGGCACTTAGACCAGTCTAGCAGCTGGAAAACACTCCACTCAGAGTGAAATGGACAATGTGCATTCACAATTGCTTAAATAATGCATCTTTAATGTAGGACTATGTGTCGTACTCATTTTTTCATATAAAATATGAACTATGATAGGAAAAGTCAACGTATCGGTGTTAATAGGGAATCTTTCCAAGACCTTCCTTTCAAGTGGATAAAAGAGTACAAATCTGGGATAGCCAGAGGTGACTACAAACAAATTGGCTAGTCCATTAGCATAGCTGTCCAGCTGCATCCTAGGCTCTGAGGCCACTCCAAAACCACAAGCCCGACTGCCTCAGAAGCCTGCCAAGGAGCCAGCTGCTGCTAATAAAGCAAACTGTACAACTTGGCATCTGGGGCCTGTGATTCCCATCCAAAAGGAATTGTATGTGAAAAATATTTCAAATTTGTCTTTTTAAGTAGTGTTTTGCTTTGGAAGGAAAATACTTTAGTCTAAACTTGCATCTAGTGAAAAACTACCTAAGACTACTTGGTTGTCATGGAAAGATAAATACTGTTCTTGTGTAAGGAGGTTGGATGTTGGAAGGAGGAGCATCATTCATTTAGTATCCAGGAGGCTTCTGGTTCAGCATTTCTGGGTTATTTACTTAGAAAGACCAAGGTGTATCTCATTATTCATGCTTAGCTGTGTGCAGTTTCATGGGACACTTTGTTTCAGAGAGTTGAACTGTAGGGTTTAAGCACAAGAGTGCATTCCTGAGAATGGATAAGAATTAGCACATTAATTTCTCACTTTTAAATAATGAAAAAGGAGAAATTTCATTCATTTTTCAACGATGAAAACAAATCCTATTAGCCATCCATGCTAAATTAATAAGCTGCTTGGAATGATCTACAAGCCACTTTGTTCCCCACACACTCTCCACTGAATAATGAAGCATGAGAATTGAAAAATGAGTTGGTTACATTGCTTATGTGAAAAATTAATGGCAAAACCAGCTCTGAATTCCAGCTCTCTTTTGAAGTGAAACATTTAGATTTTGCCTTTTTTTTTTTTTCTCTAGAGCTGCAGGTCGTGTGCTTGGTTGTGGTGGCAAAACCTCTTTTCCAAATTTCTACAGCTGTTATCAGGGTGTTTTGAACCAGTCTTGACAGTGGTGCTTCTTCTGGCTCTTGAGGCAGAGAAGTTAAATGTTTTGCCCTCAGCCATGGAGGGGTCCAACACCAGAACAAGGCACAAATTTCCTGCTCCCAGGTGTGCAGGTGGCTGCCCAGACAGTGCCCCACTTTGGCATTGTCCAGGATCCCGTACCAAGTGGTCCATATCTGGGATCATCATTAGGTTACCAGTCATTTCTTTCACTCCAGTTATTACTTGGAGATTACCAGACCAGATCCTTTGCTCACTTAGAGGCAAAGCGCATACTTTTGCCATCACTCATACGCTCAGCGGCTCAGGAAACAAGAATTCGAAGCTTTCTTCTGACCTGAAGCTTTTCGTCTGGCAACCAGCCAGAAGATGTCATCAGCCTCAGTACAGGCAATTTTGTAATCTTACTGCAGATGGTATTTCTAGGGTATTGGATATGCATGGAAATTACTGTGGGCTGCTGTGGCTGAGATTTATTAGTGAAGAGGGTTTGGAGTGTAGCAGTGTTTGCTGGGCTGAAAAGATCTGCATCCCCCATAGTGGAGTGTGGCTGCTCTCTGCCCACCCTTAAGGCATCTCCGAGGATACTGCTGTGAACCCGAGGATACTGCTGTGAACCCAGGCATCCACGTGTGCCTGTTGTCTGAGCAGCTCTTACTTGAGGGACAACCTGTCGTACGGCCTCATTCTCTCTGTATACCGAGGACTTTTTTTTTTTTTAATAGCTGTGGCCTCAAAATTGGTGTAAATGTAATTTTTCTACATCTCTTTTCAGCTGGTTGAGAGGGATAAAATGTCTTAAGCTTAAATTAGAATTAGGCCCCCAGTGTTTTCCTCTGTGTGAGGATAAAGATCTTATAATAGAATGAAAATTGCTCTTTGTATTTCAAAGGTAAATTTCCACTTTTCTTTTTCTTCTTCTTGCTTATTAGGTTGGTGTGA
This sequence comes from Machaerirhynchus nigripectus, assembly GCA_013397975.1. NCBI lineage: Eukaryota > Metazoa > Chordata > Aves > Passeriformes > Dicruridae > Machaerirhynchus > Machaerirhynchus nigripectus. Next base: position 202,881 of record VZRQ01008075.1, on the reverse strand, counting down.
GAATAGGACATTTATGCATTATCCCCTGCTAAGACATTCATAATAATAAAAATTAATAATTAAAGTACATAACACTTGATTGGCTTATGGAAAGTTCTTTCATTGCTTTACATCATTTACGTGCTTTCAGTGTGCATGGTAATCTTGGAGGTGTAGGGTAAAGCAGTAAGAACGTAACCTCGACCTTTGTTTGTCTATTTATTTAACCTTAGTAATGCTCAAAATGTGCAAGGTTACCATGAGATATTTCCTGAGCCCTTGATATATTAAAGCCAAAAGTGTTATACAGAGTCATACCTGCCTCTTCCATGGCCCCACAGTGCACAGAGTTTTAAAGATGCTTTCAGGCAGGATATTATAATATGCAGATGCCTCTGTATTTAACACAGGTTAGTGTTGCCTTCAGTGTTATCCAGCTGGGCTGTAGCCGTGGCATGGAGCTGATTTCCAAGACATGTCCCCAGTGCTGGGGCTCAGTTGAGGTGGTTGCCTGTGCTGGTACTCAAGGTTGCTGCTTCAGCTCTCTATTTCTGGGAATGACATTGAAGCTTGAGTGGGTGGGGATTACCCAGTGGTAAAATGTGTGCACAGAGAAATATGATCCATATGCATTAAGTGCTTTTGATTGTCAGCAAAAGTATCTGTGCAGAGACTTGGGGAAGGGAGCTCATTGCCCTTTCTCTTTTACTGGAAATGAGAGTAAATGTCATTGCTTCCTAGCATGGTGATCACACTAAAAACCAGTGTTTTTTTCCTTTTAATGGTGCCTACTTGAGGCACACTACAACCAGGTGAGATTGCAGAGGAATTCTGATGTCTTGACACTTGATGCTATGTTCCCTCCCTCCTGGTTTAAATGGGAGAAATGGGGAAGAAGGAAGGAGAAGGGCGGTAGGAAAGGCATCGGTGCAAGTGTGGTGTTTCATTTCATAGAAACCTCTGACCATCACCTGTCACTGATGCTCCCCTTATATTCTCCAACTTCTTTTTTCTTTGTTCTTCTAAATAAGGGACTAAATAAAGGGACTTGTGTGAAAGAGTTTAGAGCTACTAATTTAGAAACATCCATCTACCAAGACTGTGATTTAGTGTGTGCATAATAATAAGCACTAAAGTAGAGCCACTGACATTAAAGGGGCAGTTGATTAGCGTGATCAGAATTACTCACAGACTTAAATATTTTCTCTGTTCAAGGCTTAAATGCAGAACAAGCATATTAGAAGTCACTAAAGTGTCATTGCTGCTATAATGAAAATTGCAGATGTTTTGCTTTTATTAGTCCATTAGCATAGCATGGTTAACTTAGCATTGGTCCAACATTTACCTGCTGTTGTCACTACACATAAAGCTAGCAGAATGTGCTGATCGGGTTGTGGAAATGGGATTTTCTCCCTCTCAGCAGGCAATAACATTCCTGGAGCTCTGACTCCAGTTCCCTTGGCTGCCCATCTGGAGCTCAGTCCTCAGGATCCTCCAGTTCCTGCAAGTTCTCCTCTAGATCTCAGCTTTTCTGCATAGGTCACAGTGGTGACAGGATGGCCTCCTCTTTCCAACCACTCTTCTGTTCCCCTGGCAAGCACTCTGTGCTATGAGTAAATATCCTGGTGATCAGAGAGCCAGGGATGGTTGCAGCAATTGAAATTCCCCATTGTTGCCTCAGATCAGAGATGTTTAGGTAATTTTTCTAGCATGTGGGTATCTTTCTTCACAGCACGTATTTACCAGTGAGTTAGGGGAGAATACTGTTTTCCCCTGTGAGAATGCCTCCCTTCTTAGGCAATATTTCTCAGTGGCTGTATGTGGTTTGTGGTTGTTCAGAAGTGGGTACGATTTTGAGAGCAGAAGGTCTTGGCCTGATCGTCTTTTCCAAACCCTGTTTCTCTATTGCGAAAGACATCTGTAATAACAGAGTGTTTTCAGACTGCTTTGGAATTTTTTCCTCTCTCAGACTAGCCAACCCTCTGCCACCTGACTGTGCGTGTACTGGGTGCTCCTCATGTTTAGAAAAGACTAACTAGGCTTCTGGCATCAGCTTCTGTACCTTTGGCTAGATAGTCTTATTTGTGTTTTAGCATACTCTTGTAGCAGATTGTGTTTAACTTCTTTCTTTAATGCTAGTTACTCCTTGAGTATCTGTCATTTCAGAAGTTTGTTTTGTGATCTAGATACTTTAATCCCAAATTAAAAAATGTAGTAGAATAATGCATTTCATAGCCATGGCTAAACCCAAAATGGTGGTTGGTCCTGTTTTGCCTCTTGAAAGGCATTGCTGGCTGGGAGTGGATACAGGCACCATAAAAGTGGGCAGCTGGAAGCGGTCAGGGAGGGCAGGACAAGCATAGCATAGTTCTGGAGTTACCTGGGTGAAGCACGTGCTTCTGCCATGCTTTTTCCTTTTCCAGTAACAAGCCTTTTTGTTTTGCTCTGTTTCCAGCAGTCCTATGCACCAGCTCCCCACCCCATGGCTCCTCCCAGCCCCAGCACAAACAGCAGCAACAACAGCAGCAACAACAGCAGCGGAGAGCAGTTGAGTAAAACCAACCTGTACATTCGAGGCCTTCCACCCGGCACCACTGACCAGGACCTTATCAAGCTGTGCCAGCCGTAAGTGCCCTTAAAATACTCAGTGTCTTTCTGTAGCAAGATGTCAAAGCTGGCCTTCCTGCTTACACTTGCTTGGCCACAAAAAAGCATCAGAAGCCTCCTGCACTTGAAGGTTAACTGTTCGTCCTTTAGTTTGAAGGGCTAATTAATGCCTGCTAAAAACCTTCAGGTAATGAGTTTAGGGGAAGAGAGAGGTGAGGACCTTCACATTAACTTCTGTTTACTCTAATCTGGTTGATTTCTTATGTTAAAAGGAGAATTTGCATGGCAGGAAAACCTCCCTAATGACAGATTTTGTAGTTATAATGATCTGTGAATCACAACCCAGTGCACAACACAACATGGGTGTTCCTCCCTCAATCATTTATCACATTTTATGATTGCTGTGTCACATGTTGCTGTGCTCGAAAATTGAGCAGTATGAAACCCACTGAAGGTGGCCTTGTAGCCATATAATTAACATCTAATTAACTACCGTTTCACTGAAAAATGATGCTGTAGAAAGTGGCATTCTCTACCTCCCTGTTTATCTTGAGAGTAATATTTGCAGACTGTACTGGTAAAGAATGGTTTTATTGTGTTTTATTAGTGTTGAAACCAAAGAGGCGGGATAAAGGAGCTCTTTTCTCCTCATGCATCATCAAAAGAACCACTTCCTAAAACATTGCACTCTTCTACCCTTCTTCTCTTGACTGAATGTAGTGGGCAATATGAAATGACAACATGATTGGCAACAGAAATGACAACCTGATTGGATTTCCCAAGTCTTGATTATTACTGATGACATGTGGGAGGGAAATAATCCAGTTTGAGATTCCAGCCAGAGATCACCAGGGTGGCATTTAGCATAACACATTTTTTTGTGTTGAAATAAAAACAAGGAGAAATTTGAAAAATAAAAATCCACTCTTGTTATGATGCAGAACTGCAGTGCTTTTGCCATAGAATTATCTCTTCCAAAAGACAACATAATCTCTGTATTTTGTCATCAAAAATCAGCCTTTCAAATAGGTATCAATAAATGAAATTTGGTAAAGTAAGGAACAGTCTGGGGCTGATCTACAGACCTGAATCCAAATGAATATTGTTTGGAAGCTTTCAGTATGAGTAACAATTTAATGGGTTTTTACAATTTTTTGACATTCTGCCTTTCGTGATTTTGATCAAAAATCCTGAAAGGCTCTCCTGAGTACACTTTATGTGGAAAGGACTGGCCAGGACTGGAGCTACAAGTCTTAATGAAGTGATACCTGGATTTGAGTAAAATTATGTGAGCTTGAAACTCTTCCCTGTGACTTTCTGCTATTAAAGCTTCTGTGGGTAGAACTGACTCACTGTTCACAGGAGAATAGCATGCAGGTGACATTTCTTATTTCATGCAAGTTGAAATGTGAGTGTACCTGTCTGACACCTGTACAAACTACATTCATTGACACTTTCCACATGTGACAGTCACAGATAATCCCAGTTCAAGGGCCAGATCCTCAGTAGGTATAAACTGACTGTAGTCTGCTGATATTCAAAAAGCTATTTTGCAATACATCTGCTTGCAGTCTGACCCTTCTCCAGTTCACATAAATGCTTTCAGCTGATCAGGACTGAACTAACTATTCCTAAAGGAGTCTCACAGCTTTGGTGCTTAGTGCTGCCGCTGTGGTGTGAGCAGTGATACTTGAATCATGAAGTTCAGAGAGTGCATCCCTAACCCTTGTCTGCGTATGGGAAGTGCACATCAAGTATCTGAGAGCTTCCTTTTAGCACTGTGGCAAAATTTTTAATGTGCTCCACTAAACTTAATCTGATATAAGATTAGAAGGCTTTGTCTTGCTGTCATGGGGTTCCTGTGTGAACAGATGCTCTTTAAGAAAAATGCTGACATACGTTTTGCTGATTTTTCTATCCTTTGGCTGAATGTCAGTGAGGAGAAACCAGATAGTTCTTCTGACTTTTTTTTTTTTTTTTGGAAAATAAAAAGAATCTATCAAAGCAGAAGAGAAAGACAATGAAGGGAAACTTCAACATTTGAAAATACTAGAATTTGTACTGGCAGCTGTGGTGGTGCATCCCCCCCGCCTCCTTTCCAGGCTGCAGCATGATCTGAGAAATGCTTAGGTCTGACTTTTGCTCATAACCTTGTCAGTGATTTTTTAAGCAATCTCAGACACTCTCTCTCATGACAGCAGTGTGTAGATTTTAAGTAATATATTGTAAGATATTTTCTTTACCTTTGCAGGTGGTTATACAGTAGAGGTAGATAAAGGTCCTTTAAAGATAGAAAGAAAGGATAGATAGAAAGGTAGATAAAGCCCTTATCTCTTCACCTGTTCTCGTCCCAAAAAAACCCCTCAAACCCAACCCTCCTCCCCAAAAACTCCACTAAAACCAAACCCAACAGCCTGCTGCTATATGAACAAGAAGGATTTTTCTGCTCAGAAGGGTTGTTCTCTGTAAAACCCTCTCATAGCTTACACGGCTGGGACTTCACCAGGCATTAAAGTCTTCATGTGAACAGGTATTTACAAACGAACAGGTGGTGCTGGCTCTTAGGCTTCCTGCATAGCCTAATATTAGCATCATTTGCTACAAGTTGTGAAGTGAAAACCTTAATTCCAGTCCATAAACCATATTATTATTTTGTTGTACAATGTATTTGGAAAGCTGTGTTTAAGGGAGGTATTCAAAAGGTATCCAAAGCTGTCCAGGACACTGGTTAGCTAGCTGCCATAGGCTAGCTGCCAGTGCCTAAATTGAGCCCTTCTGAATCCATTTCCTCTGCTCCAGCATGGGACAAGGCTGCTAGCAGTACAACTATCACTTCAAATGTCTCACATTTGGCAGGCTGAGGAATAATGTTCTAAACTCACAATATTTCTCTTTCAGAAGTGCAGGAAGTGCTATAAACACTTAAGGTTATGTACATATCATATCCCATCCCATTTTCAGGTTTAGTCCCATAAGGAGGCCACCCTTCAAGTCATGTGTAAAGTTTTTCATTTAACTGCATTTTGCCAGGTGGGTTAAGGAAGAGAAACCCTCTAATCAGAATTGTTTGATAAAGTACGGGGCTGTTTTGATGAATCCTGGCTGCTTTTCTGTCTTTCTGCTGTGTGTTTTTGTTGGTGTGCATTGCACACTAAACAGAAAACAGCAGACTGGAATACCATCCATGCTTGAAGTGCAGAGTCCATTACACGTGATGTGAGACATTCCTGACAAATGTTCCGACACTATCAAACCTTTTATCAATTTGAGAGTAACCTTGTCACAGTAATCTGTCAAACTGTTCATATAACTAAAGGAAAACAAGTCATCATAGCCTGTACAGTAGCTGACTAAATGAAAAAAAAATTGCTACTGGAAGATTTTTCTTTTTGTGTGGTTCTGATCCTCAACAGTTGGTTTAACATGTGTCCAGCAGAGTTTCATCAAATTCGCTTTTGCAGTAGGGAGCTGTTAGGTTGCACTGTATCTTCTGGGACTGTATACAATAACTCTGTCAAAAGTTACATCGAAAAAGAGTAAGAGTGTTAAAGCAAGCAAGAATCTGTTGTTCTTTTGTGTACCTATCATCTTCTGGATTTTCATAAGCACTGAGTAAAGGAACTTCCAAAAATGGACCTTGGCCTCTCTTAACCTTTTCTGAGGTTCTTAAAAAAAGAGGCTTTATACCTATCTGTGATTATATTGATCATCAGAACTTATTAGTCTAAAATTTAAATATTTACATACTTCATAAAGATAGTAGTAAGTATCACATCTTTTATTTCTCGGAGGTGCACAGTCTCTGCTGGTGTAGTGCTATACACCATTATATGTGTATCTTTCCAGTTAAAATATGCTTCTCATCAAAAGGGAAGATAATCAGCCTTAAAATGTAACACTATAGACAGGAAAATTTGCATGCTGTGTCATTGTACAAACAAAATATAAATTATGATCTTTGAAATATTCATAATCTGTCACTTTAATTTTCATGCATTGTCTTATATTTCACCCAGAAGAATTCCAACATTCTCTTAAAAACATACACAGATGAATTAGTGCCTTATTATTATACCCAACACATCCCGTTCTTCCTAACTTCATCCTGGTGAAGACAAGTTGACGGAAATCTTACACACAGACTAAACACTTGAGCTTTATGATTTTAAAACATATTTAATTTAAAGAACTCAGTCTGTTTCTCAAGATTTTGGTGTTTCTGTCTGTCCTTACATTTTTGCACTGAAGAAGATTTAGGCGCAAATTTTTTTAAAATATAAAATTAAGCTTTGCAGAAGGGAAAGGAAATTTGGGGAAAGAGATATTTTATATCTCTTCCTTCTCCCCAGTAATTTTAAAAAGTTGGCCTAAAAACTCCAGCATTTGACTAAAACCCAAACCTTCTGCATTGCACAGTTAAGACATTGACATGTATTCAAAAGATAATCTCTGTCCATCCTGATTCCATCAACTTGACTTCTTTGTGTTCCAGGGTAAAATTAAAGGGCTTATTTAATTAATTAAAACAACAACAGGAATAAAAATATCTAACCCTAAAGCGAGTAAGTCTATATGCTGCTCAAGCTAACTCTTGAGGAAGATGAGACATAATTCTCCGAGGTTTGTCAGGTATGGGAAATCCCTGCTGCATAATGATTTCCATGAGGGTTGCTTTCTTTAAATAACTTCTAGATTGATACTTTGGAGTAGATTACTCAATGTTTTGGAATTGTTTTGGGTTAGTGAGGTTGGTTTTTTTGTTGGTTTTGGTTTTGTTTTTTTTAAATTTATCTTTTGTCTGAAGGTATCCTGATTGACTCCTTGAAAATTCATCAAGTGTGAGATTTTAGCCTCTCATTTAATTTTGAATGCCCTTGGTTTTGTCTTGTGGAATGTCTGAACAAATATTCAGGCTGTCATTGTTTAGATTCTACTAAAGGGTTAGTCCCAAGGCTAATGTAACTGAGGTTATCAATTGAAAAGTCACACATTAATTTCCTTAAATTCTAGACTATTTTTGAAATGAACTTTGTGCGTTCCTTTTGCCCTCACTGAAAAAGACTGAGTTCATTGAGGTTTCAGAGGGGTTCAAGGTGCCTTTCAGGATAGGTTGTCTTGTTAATAGCTGCAACAAGTACAACATTTCCATTACGCCAAGCCTTATAGCAAGTTCATGATGGTCATTCCTGCCATCTGTTAAGGCAGCAAGAGTTATACATTCTTGACTATTTTGATTTTCCTTTATTTTGTTTAAATAACAAGACCTTATTATATGAAAACTGGTAAAATGAAGCTGTGGGAAAAGTAAATTCTCTTCCGTTCCTCTTTCTTACTGCATAAAAAAGTTAATTAAAAATAATTACTGTGAACTATAGATAAAATAAAGGTTAACCAAAATACAATTGTCATAGTGAACTCAGCACCAAAAAGACCAAAGGAATCTCTGCAGAAAATCCATTGTTCCACAATGAAGTCAGACAAAGTTTATACCCCGTGTAAACTGATGTTCTCATCTCAGCCCTGGTGAAAACAAAACCCCAGCTATCTGAGACTTACAGACTTACAGAGTATTAGGCTGTGTCTGCTCCTCAATTTTTAAGAAACAGTCTTTGGAGTGGTAAAGGAATTTACTGCATTCTGCAACATTCTGTATGTTAAAGCAACACACACTCTGTCTTCCATATTAATTCAAACAGAACCACAACCTACATCTCTCCTGTAATTAATATCAGCTGACACCATTGCTCTGTGACAGCAGAGACTGAGAGGGCATGAAGGTGAGAGCACTCATTCAGTGGGATTAGCTCATATAGGAACCATGTGGCATCACAGGGAATAGTTCCTGCTTAAAATCTTGGTGGATATTTTGGTTCAGTGTATCCTGGTAATATGAGAACTGGAAATGGCTCTGAAATCTGCTGGAGAGATCAGTCTTCATGGGAACTATAGAAATGCCCACACTTGAGGGGGAAAAAAGAAAAAAAACCCCAAAATTCCCTCTCTCCCCTCCCCTCGATTTTCTTTGTTATTCCAAGTAAAATCAGGAAAGCAGAATGCCAAGAAGGATGTACTGCTGGACTAAGCACAAGGTACCCTGCTGGACTAATGTCCTGATAGAAAGCAAGGGGAGAACTACATGAGTGTATTCCTCTCATTTGTTAATATTTGTGTCTCCAGAGCAGAGAAAAACACAGTGATTGGTTAGATTGGAGAAATCTGTATTCTTCTCAAACACTTTATGTCATGGGCTTTTCCTAAAAGTTTATTAAAGGGAGCAGGAAAGGGGAAAGAAGGTTAATTCTTTCAAGTCAAAATGCTTTTGATCAGGACCCAAATGGTGAATGCTAAGGATGCATAAAGTGGGCATTAAAGCAGAGAAACCTGATGCTGTGGACATGATTTGTTAATTCTTTTACTGAAGACATCTTCACAGTATGATGCTTATTACTGCTATGAGAAACCTTGTGGGGTTACTCTCTAGGTCTGAAACGATACAAGGCAGTATCCTTGAACAACAAGGATGAACATTATTTCCTTTGAACAACATCTTGGTTTCTGAGATCAGTTGCTTTGCAGTCTTGCAGTCAGTTATATGAATATTATATCTTTGCAGTGTGTAAATACGGGCATGGATGTGTACAGGTTTTTTCTCCTTTACCTGATATCGTTGAAAAATTATTTGTACATTCATTCCCACTGAAATAATCCCCAAACGTCTTCCATTGTTAGAAACAAACATTAAAGTTGCCTCAGTAGGCAATGAACCAGTCCTCTTCTTATCTTGCCTCTTTCATCAGGGAAAACAAAACTTTAGGTCAGCAAATGCCCACAGCACTACAGAGAGCTCCATCTGGGATGTGAAAGTTCCCATTGTCAGGAAGAAAGGCAGAAAAATAATCTGCGTAAAGTAATAAGTGAGCACCTGCACTCTCTTCTGTTTTGAATGTGCCTGTCTTTTCACTGGAGTGTGACAGCGTGTCAGTGAGAGTTTCTCATCTCCTTTCAAGTTGGATGAACCTGATTTAGTGGAAGATATGGGAGGAGGCAGCATTTTCAGACACTGCTGCTGAAAATATTTCTTCTGATGAATTTTAATTAAAGTCCTTGTGGAATAAAAAAGAAAGAAAAACTCCACAACTAAAAAGAGAACTCAGAAATACTGAGGCTTCTGTGTAGCAGTGTGAAGGGCATGACCATACCAGCCACTTGTTTTGCTTACTGTGCAGGAGGGGTGTTGAGATAGGAGGGGAACACACTTAATGAACTTCTTCTGGCCTTTTCTGAGATGTATGTGTTTCCAGTCTTTCCTTGTTCTCTCTCTTTCTCCACTTTTCGAGCATATTTTTTGTTCACCCAGTCAACCATGTAATCCCCATCCGTTCATGAGGCTACTGATGTAGCCATTCGAGTCTGAAAGTGCTCATGGCCAGAGACTGTCCAAAGGACAGACAGGCTCTTCAGCATGTAAGTCTGTGGGACATGTCTGTTTTTGTAACATGGATGCTGCTTTGTGAAAGGGCTTTCATAACCATGGATCTCTCAACAGTCTGAATTTTCCAGCCCCTCAAGGTGTCTTGTAAAACTCTCATGCTTCGTTTCTGCTTTCTGCTGAGGGGGCTGGTTGATATGCTGTTGGTTTGATAAAAGTTGCTTCACTGCTGTCCTTTAAGTCATAGTTGTCTTTTGTTGGGGTTTTTTTAGTGGCAATGAAAGTTCTGGTTATCTTTATTTATTCTGTTTTGAAGCTTATCCATATGTTTTAGATTTGTCTGCATTTTTGGTGTTTGTTCTCCTAAATTCCATGGTGTCAGGTTCAGTGTGTCTTTCTGATCTCATATCCTTTGAGAATTGATGGCAGCAGTGGGAGAGCAGAGCCAGTTGCTGTCTTAAATGTGCAGAGAGTGGAGACGGAAGTTCTGTGACTGGCATGTGGTTTATACTCCTTAGGAGTCACCAGCTTTTGAGGGGAGATGGAGACATGCTGTTCGTGTTCTGACATTTGTGTAGCAGAAATGTTTCTGTAACCTTTCTCTTGAAGGTATGACGCAGATAATGTTCTGCTCTGTTTGAGAAATACATTGTCCTAAAGTTTTGCTGAAAGGAAACAATACCAGCTACGCTTAACAACCCCTTCCCCAAACCAAGAATAACCTGGGCACTGCTTCCAGCTAATGGCAAAAACCTTAGTGCATGCCTGCAATTTCTATGCAAGGGGAAGTGGCAGGCCAGCTTTGGTGGCAAAGCTATTGAATATTATCAGCACGAAAACAAAAATGTCATTGTGTTCAGCCGCTAGACTTTCTTGTACCATTCCAAACAGGCATGGACAAGAGCTCTGTGCTATGCAGCATGTAATGTCCTTCATTCCAAGTATTTGGTAACTTCCCAGAATTATTTGTGTGACAAGTGTTGCTACTAGGTTTGTGTTAAAACCTGCAAAGGCTTTAATTTTTTTTAAAGATGTTCACCAGAGAAGGAATTTCTTAGAATCGTTGCAACTACGTCAGAGGTTTTTATATTTGCCTCATTATAAACAGAGACAGGAAAGATGGAATGTTTTCAGCCTAATTTTTAAAAGATGTTGATCTGACAGAGCTCTAAAAAGGTTTTCTCTATCTCGGGCATGTATTTTCTGTGTCCCCATCATGAGCTCTAGGGAATGTGGAGACCTCTGGATTCTGGTTCTTTTGGAAGGTACCTAGCAACAGCTCTGGGGGCAACCCTAAATAAAACAATGAAGGCAATAGCAATGTGGAGTTATAGGACCTAGTCTGAAATAAGATTTCTGCCAACAGACACCCAAACCCATGGAAGCTTCATGGAAGCACAGCAGTCTGTTCAAATAGCAGTTATTGCAGGATCACAGGCATGTTATTGTTTCAGTGTAATACAGGCAATAAGTGAAGCATTTATGGCTGTTACTGCCTGGTGATCACATAAAAAAAAGAAAACAGACATGCTTTCCTTACTTCAGCTTCCCAGTTCAGCATTTCCATATTCTCCTGGGGTTATAATCCAATTATGAAACTTCAATTATTTTCTGTAATTCACTGATTCAAGAAGAACATTAACTTTTTAACTTCTTCATAGTAGAAAACTAATAATTAAAAGGGATAAAATTATTCACAAAGTCATAGAATTTAAGATCCAGAAGAGACCAAGGGACAGTCTACCATAATTTTCTGGTTGATGCAGATCTTTAAATTTCCCTTATTTGCTTGTGGAGTAAACATAGCAATTTATTTTGATGTAAAGAATGTGTTCCAGAAAAGCACCCACTCTGAAACTGAAGATACGAAAACACTAGCAGACCTATTACTGTTGCTAAGAGTTTGTTCCTGTTAACCACATTCCCTGGTCAGAATTTCTAACCCACTTGCAAATCAAGTTTCTGGTCTTAATTTTTTCGCTGTTTGTTCTTGGTGTACTGAGATTAAGGATCTCTCTGATTCTCTCACTCTCTTCTTCTCCCAGATGCACTTATGCAGTCACTTCTCAGATTTTTGCTTTAAGAATCCAAATAGATGGGGCAGTTTAAGTCTCTGATTTTAAGACAGATTTCTCCAGCCTTCAGATAATTTCATCAAGGACTGCAGGCATCATTTAAATGTTTTTAAAACTAATTATTTCATGTTAATGGGCATTTGTTGTTATATTTCGTTTATGTTATGTTTGTTTGTGTCCTTAAGTGGATGACATGTATTACAGGGACATCTGTGTTCTTAAGCAGGAGAAATGATACTCAAAAGCTGCTGTAGTGTCTTAGCAGGAGTGTTGGGAGTGTCCCCCCTTTCTTCTCTAGTGCAATCCTCTTCTAAAGAAGGATGTGTCTGCAGAGGAGTCAGGCTCATAATTTGCTTAGTAGGTGCTGGTTAGCAGTGCAAGGGTATTGATGAGAAACTCATGTTAAATCTCCCTTTGGAGGCTGCTGTGGAGTTTTTACAACTCACGTACATGTGGCATTTTAATCTCTCCACAAAGACTTCTGAGAGGGATTTTTAAAGCCCTGTGCCACTAGTTAGTAGCTGTCACCAGTGTGTGAGGCATGCTCTCAGTGGAGAGTTTAGCAGCCCTCTGTTGCACCTGGAGCCGAAAGGTCGCCAAGTAAATACATCTCTATCTTTTCAAGCTGCCAAGTCACGGCAGCATCATGTAGGACTCGGGATGTTTAGCCTGTGAGAGAGATCTCTGCATCTCAGCAGACTTACAGACCTGGGGACCTTTTTTGGCTGGGGGATATGCTGCAGCAGGCTGTCTGGTGGGGACGTCGAGGAAAATTGGACATGCTGAGGACTCGTGGGATTCAGGCTATGTGCCAGCAGTAAAGTGCTTGTCCCCTCCTAAGGAGGTAGCCCTCCAGTCCTGCTATCAGGAGGGCTGCAGCTGCTCTGCTTAATGGTATTTAGTAACAGTATGAGCCGTAAAGCGTGCTCTCCTGTTACACAGAAATCCACTAATGTTGGCATCAGGAGTGGTGGGTAATTCAATCACACCCACAAAAATGATATTAATGTAACATTAAAGAGCTGTGTAGAGCAGCAAAAGACAGGAAATTATGGAGTTCAGGCTTGAAACTTTATCCTTAACTCACCCGTATTGTGTTGAGGTATTTGGAAATTTCCACAGATCGTGTGATTTTATGGGACCTACAGTGGGGTGGATTGTCCTGTTTGTATGCAGAGGATTTCCTTGGTTAATATCAGCCAGCATTTGTGAGAGTTATAGAAAGAAATTACGGCACAATGTACAAAGTGTAGTGGGACAACGTGAGATTTAAATATTAATTTCTTGGTTTGGGCAGTTTCTCCAACCCAGCTTCTCTGAAGTGCTGCATCAGGCATTCACTGTGTTGACATTATTCCTTAAGAACCTCTTCCAGTTTCAGAACTAATTTTTAGAGTTGTTTTTTTTTTTCTGATCAACAGTCACTAAAAAGGTCTTCTTTTGTTTAAAATTTACCTTTTGATTTCAAGACACTGCTCCTGTTTATTTAATGTAAACTCATTGGAACTAAGCTGAATGCTAAACAAAACTCACACAAGCCAACTCTATATCCCTCTTCAGGCTTTATTAATATTTTTCCTTGTTTTTGGTCCTGCTGAAACTAGCTTGTGGCTTCTGGCCCTCCATTGTACCTCCCTGTAGCAGCAGGGACAAGGGGAAGCTCTTGCAAGAACTGCATGGGTCAGTGAGGAGACAGGGAGTCAATTTAGACTCTATCCACAAGATGTTTATAGAGAAAGCTTAAGCTGTTTTGTGAGTGCAGTCATTTTGTTTTACCCATTGACATCAGAAACACCAAGAGTTAAGGGGAGAATGGTCTGTCACTCCAAGGGTGGGACTTCGCTGCAGTCAGATGTGAGGTTGCAGATCTCCCAGGGACGATGAGACCAGCAGGTACACTACCTGCAAAGCAGCTAAAATGGCAAGAAGTGCAGCATGCAGGTATTTTCTCACATCTTCAGGCAGGTTGTGCAATCTGTGTTGAAATGCATTCTGCCCTCCGATAGCCTTATTCTAGTACTCAAGTAAAACCTATATGAGCCCAAGTAACATCTGATTAGGGTTTGTTCCCATGTGGGGGAGGAAGGGAACTACCTCCTCTGGGAGAGAGGAAACTACATAATGGTTGTTACCTGGGAGAGATTAAAAAAAATTCAATCTAGTGCAGTTGAAGTAAAGAGTGACAGAAACCAGCAAGAATCATTTTATTCTTGTAATAGCTCATTTGGGGATTTTGTATGGTGTTTTCTGGGGATGATGAACTCTTGGTATGGTTGAGCTCTGAGGCTGTTACGATTTTCCCCTGTGTGCTTTCTGTGCTAAGGAGCTGGGGAGGAGTGCCACCGTGTCTGTCTGTCTCTGTGGTGAACAGGATGGTCATTAATGACCATGCATAGAACAGTAGGATGGCTGTATCCTAGGGGAAATCAATTTTCTGCAGAGAGCCAGGCTTGTAAAGAGTAGAAAATTTCCACTGAAGGGGGAGGAGGGGAAAGGGAGACAAAACTGGCAGAGCAGGGATTAAAAAATAAAAGGCTTCAAAAGTAAGGGAAGACTCAAAAGGCTTTCTGTTCAAGGTGGCTTTTTTTTTTTCCCTGTCAAAATTGAGGTCTTGAACATACTAATCTTAGAGGTGGGAGAGAAAACAGCCTTTGGGAGAACGTCGGGGATGGGGGACATGAGGAGGTTGGGGAGAACACTGCCAGGGGTTTAAACAAATGGTGATTCTTCTTTTTTTAAAGTGCATTTTTCTTTTAGATGGAGAACAAACATGCAGAACTGAGTCAGTAGTGTGCATTTCACTTCATGAAGGAGCCTCTGTTGCAGATGCTTCTAAGTTTTAGAGCCATGCAATGAAACCTGGGACCTAGGTTAAAGCCAGCTGAGGTAGCTCCACACTCTCCTGCAAAACTGGCACAACAGTGGTGTGGACGGGTCCTTGTGTTCCTCACCATGTGCAAGTGCAGTTTGGAATTCAGACTATGGCCCACATTTTTCTGCCATTCTCCACTCTTATGCTTTTGTGTCTCTTCTCTGAGTCAGTTTTCGCTGAGACATTGAATGTCTCTCTTAACTTTGGGTAGCCCTGTGGCTATGAGAATTCTCCCCCACACAGTATAGTTTGCTTCACCCTCATTTCTGTGAATTTCCTTCTAATCCAACCTTGCTCTTCCCTTTGCAGAGCTGGAGAAAGTTTTTTCAAGCTCTGTTACAAGAGTAAAATGACAGCATCCTAGGGAAAAAAAAGCTATTTCACAGGCGAGATAAGGGAACTAAGCTGTAACTGGTGTTAAATATCATCATTCAGATAACAGCATTAATAAGAGTATATTTGCTTAAACTTTTAAAACTATGTTTGTATGTTTGTGTATCTTAAAAATGTAAGCAGACATAAACCTTTGCATCTCAAACAAGAGGATGAATTCTTTTCTGACTCTGCTGAATATTAAAGGCTAAACCAGAGATAAGATAACATACCATAAACATGGAAACTTGAACAAAGAAACTGTTGTCCTAAGAATCTGGGAATCAAAATGAAACTGAAGTCTGAACATAGGAAATTGTGTGACAAAATGGAATGCTGCATGTAGAGTAACATTTAATGGCTCTCAGAAATTGCAAAACAGGGCAAATCCACAGGTTTTTCTCTTGATCGCTGCGGTCTCTGGAGCAAGCCCAAGTAAAGCGAAGGGCAAAGGCATAGGGGAAATGAGTAGCTAGAGCAGACCTATTCTTTTGCCATGGCTTCTTATTCAAGATGTTGGTCTTTTGAGAGCTTCGTTTCTTGAACAGCAGAAAAGGAAAGGGTCAGAAACTCCCAAGGTCTGAGTAAGTGGGAGGAAAGTGTGGAAATGCTGTTGATGAGAAAGATGTTTCAGGAATGCGTAAATATACGGTCTGATTCTGCAAGTGCTAGGTTGATGAAAGTTGGCCATTGGGTGCATTCAGGTCTGTCCAGGATATGAATTTAGTCATTCATAGTTGCAAATATTTGCAGAATATTTGCCAGTTTCTTGTAGAATGTATCTTTGACTGCATGAAGAATGACTGTGATCTTTTTATGTAGATTTTGTGCTTTCACTGCTTCTGATGGGATGTTCAAAAAGCAGGCAGCTTGCTGATATAGGTGATCATTGTAAATTTTGTGTTACTAATTTTTAAACCCAGCACCTGGCAGATTATATTTGGCAGATTATATATGCTGGAATATAATTTATCTGTATAGAATGTACTTCTTATTTATGTGTGTGATAGCAGTAAATGAGGGGTGTCAGCACTGGGGTTTTGATCTATCTTTAAATCCAGCTCTTTTTATAAAGTGGGGAATAGATCACAGGCTGGATTTGTTCCTTGATATATTTTTTTTTCCTTGGGATTGTTTTCTGGAACCCAAACCATGCAGCTGTCAAGCAGTGTTTTTACCCTGGCTGAGGTTGTTCACTAATATTTGATGAAGATGTAGCCCTTGGTGTTGTCATGCCTCAAAATTTTATTGCAAGGTTCACAGTGTTTGTTTCTTAAACCCTTGGTTCCTTAGGCATGTGATAAGGTAGAGAACTCAGCTTTCAATTCTTATAAAAATGTACGTTTCTTAACCTCATGGCTCTAAAGACAAGCATAAAAATACAGCCTGAGTCTACCACAAAGGCTTGAAACATATAAGCAAAAGAAAAGGACATTTCATATTTATTTGTAATTTTTATTACCAAAATTATTTCATAACCTTTTCTTGTGCATTAAAGAGCAATTGACAGTGCTATGCTCCTTGACCAGTTTCAGGAAGATGTGGATTGATTCCACTGAATCACAGTTCTCTCTCAAAGTATGCCCAATACTCAGAATGAGGTCTCAGATTTTCCATGTGTATCTTTATATAGTTTGAGGATTGTATCTTATTTAATTAGTTTATTTGAAGATGCCTGAAGCCAGTAATATACAAAAGTCTTTTCTTGAGGGCTCCCAAGCAACTGAAACTAATTTGCTTCCAAATTCAGCATTACCGGTCAGATTTCAAAATGGGCTCACTGTGTTTTTTCACTGAGTCTTTTGTTCCTGGGGTAAAAATTTTCAGCAGAAACATAAAATATTTAAAATTTTCTGCCTTTCTGTAGATCTGCCCATGGATATTTCAGAAAGGATGGGGTACAATGCATCTCTTCATTGCTTTCCATCTAGGGTTCTGCTAGCAGGATCAACCAAGTGTCCTTTTAAGGACAGAAGACTCTGTGGATATAAAGAGGTTATTTCTTTAGTGAATCCCATAGCTTGTCTCATCCCTTCCTGGTCCTTGTTGGTTGTTTTTGGGTACAAACTGAACCACAGCAGAGCACAGCAATTGCTAATGTTGGCTTTTCTTCTGTGGAAGACTCATGGCCAAGGTGTCCAGTGAGAGCAGCTGGCACAAAGTCTGAGATTTTGGTTAATTAAAATTTTGTTTTTCTTAGGCTCGGAAGTGCTGACTGATGAGCAGAGAGCTACAGGATGTGCTAGTTATGCTGCACAACCTGCCCCTTGATGTTTTCTTAAAGTAGAACTTCAGCACTTAAAGACATGAGGCAATTGCTCCATCAGTGTAAATCAGGGCAGGCCTTGGACCCAGCAGAAGTGTACCACATTTCTGGAAAGCAGGAGTCTGATCCAAAGTGCAGTTTTTAATAAGCTTTCCCTCTCCAAAGACATTTATCCACCTGACATAAAGAGGCTAATATGTTCAAATACGTCTGTCTGTCTTTGGATAATAAAGAGTGAAGAATTATTTATACAATTGAGAAAGACTCTGAACTAAATATATTTTAAAAAATGTAAATGTGTTTTTGTATCAGGTGACTCTTCATTTAATGCTGCATTCACCTGCAAGTTTTTAGTGGATTTGAAAACACAAAAAAATATTACATGATTCATAAATTGTGTATCTATATTGCATGTGGGGCATCTTCAGCTAGTTTGAATTTAATTGCTGACAGAACTATCACTCAAAGAAAAGTTTTTGGTGAATACCTGGGAGTTGTGGTGAGTTACCAGCCAGAGCAGATTTGTCTTCTTAAAACTAATTACTGTGGTAGTCATAGGCCTTGCACTGAGGAAAGCAAAGCCCTGGCTGACTGGGAACATGCACTTGTATGTCCTGTGTACATCCGTTTGCTGTGTTTTGAGGCTGTAGGGAGGACTTTCCACACCAAACAAGCACGTTAATTTATGAGCCTACAAACATAATTTAACCTTAAGAAACGTGGTTCATCCTGTTTAAATTCAACATGCCTGAAATTGTACACGTGCATGAGCATTTAAATATATCATGAAGAAATAGCTTATTGAATCTGTTTTCACATACTCTCCCGAGCTGTCTTTATGTTAGAGTTGTACAAATAAATGGACTAAAAAATCTTTGCTTTTATAAATACACTTGATGGAATTAAAATTCAAAGGAACTCAAACCCAGAGGTATTCTGTCCCAGTTCTGGGTAAGCAGTGTGAACTTTTGCCCGCATAATTGTAAAAATCCAAATCCAAGTGCTTGTTGTTTCTTCTCGAAAATTTCAGGCAGAAAAAAAATGCTTCCCAGTGCCATTTTTGTCTCAGTTCAGCCTTTGGAAAGTGAATACAACTGTGACATTCCAGCCCTGGAAATAAAAGGATTAAAATAAATATATTGAAGAAAAATAACAATTTCTATTACGTAGTTCCTGAATTATGTATTTTGCAATGTAAAAATCGGAAGAAACAGTTCCTCTCAAAACTGTATTGTTTCTAAAGACAACCCAAGTACTTGGGTTTTTCTAACTTGTAAATAATGAAATGGGAGCTCTGTGAACTCAAGAAGTCTCACTCACACATTTGACTCAAGTGGCCTCTGTGTGAACCCTATAAAATGCTTTAGCTTTAAATTATCAGTTTGAGTTCACAGTCCCTGGTGGTAGCTGGAGTTCTTGCTTTTTTCTGTAATTCCTTTTCTTTTTAATTCCTCTTATTTTTCTTGTCTATTCTTAGACAGGAACCATCTGATTGAGGCACGTATATGTATACATATGTTTTAGAATATGTTGCAGTCATTGAATTCTTTTAAGAGTAAATTGTTTTAGTGAAATGTCAGAAAATCTTCACGAACTGAATGCTCAGAGTTCCCTTGAATAATGAAGCTATTGTTAAATGATTGAACACTTCAGAGATTAATATCACGGTATGCTGGCATGCTGGTTCATACCAACTGTAACTCAACAATGAATCTTCCGTAAGTAAGCAAGACTGTGAATGAGAAATCCGATACAAGACAGCACAGCATGCTAGAACATACAAAGTAAATAAATTCTACACACTGGAGTGGTATGTTTGGGGGGAGGGGTATTTCCACAACATCTAAAATAATTGAATTGTTGGATAGGGCAAATTCTTCAAGTTTGAAGAACTGCTTCATTTTTTATTTCCAATGCCGATGAGCAATGGCTTTATAATAGAAAAGGTTTTTTTGTAAATCCACTGCTCTTTGAAAATTACGGTATGCCTGGCATTATCATTTGTGACAGGCTACAGTAAACCACATCTCATTCTGTGAAGGATTTCAGATTCCTAAACAGTCTTCCCAGTAGTGCCTCCTATCATACAGAAAATTTAGAGGCACTGCTAAGTGTCTGCAAACAAAAGTTGCATTTTATTTTTTAAGACATCTGAATTCTTGAAAATATGGAATAATTAGTAATTGAAGATTTAATGATGGCCCAGAAAAAGAACTGAACTGTACTGCATGAAATCATAGTTATTAATTTGTGCATGAATTTCATTTTCCATACTTAATTTAGCAACTGTAGAATATTTTGCTAATTAATTATTAACACTAGTTATTTGTCATGGAAGAACAGTGAGGGAAAAACATAGCTTTCTATCAAAGTAAAAACATAAATGTCATAATTTTAATATGATATACAATAATGTAATCAATTTTTAAATAGTCTTAAGTAGCATCAATATTTAAGTATGCAGATTTAATATGAATATAATACATGGCACTAATTAAGAATAAACAGCATTTAGAATAGAAACTGCAAAAAATACCCAAGTGTCTCACTTGCAACAAACTGAGGAAAAACTCTGTAAAATGTCAGGCTTTTTTGGGGAGTACCACATTAGTAAGTGGTCTTTTATTCTGTTGTGGGTAACAAGGGTGTGACAAATCTGTAGCCTTATTATAAACTCTGTGAACAGGGTTTGAGGTTGTACCTACTGAAGGCAATGTAAAAACTACTTTTGATTTCTGCAAGTGTTGGATTAAACCACTTAATTTCATTTGCATGCTGACAAAAAATTCTTCTTCTGATTTTGGCAAGGAAAGGAAAAAGGCTACAGGAAAGGTTACGTGTGAACTACTAAAATCATATATGTCTTGCAGGTCTGAAAGTTCAAGGTTTTCCTATTACAATGAACGTTGTGTCTGTTTAAATTTCATTTACTTTAACTTCTGTTTTACCTGGTTTAATTTCTCAAGTACTTAAAACAATTGCAATAAGTCTTCAAGCCTGTACACTTTCATATGGAACTGTTTTTCCAGAGGTCAAGGTTCATATATTATAGAAGTATATAAATGCAGATTAGTTTGAATGCAAAGTATGACTGACTCTTTCTTGGTAAATATATGTGTTGTCTTGTAAATACATTTCTAACTTGAATGTGAGACATATCTTTCATTTTAGTGAAGGTGAAGGCAAGACACATTCCTGGGCTCTAATAGCAGTAAATTTTCCTTTGGAAAGGAAAGCTAGAATTTTAATAGCAGAGGAATGTTTTAGTTATAGATTTTTCTTCACATGCCTGTTTATTTACAGGATTATCTTTCTGAGGTTGTTGAAATTTTACAAGAAGCAGAATTTACTAAAACTACCAAGTTTTCCCTATTCCTCAATAAAAGAGCACCAAAGGACTTAACACAGCCTTCCAGGGCTGTATTAGAGCCCTGTGATTTGAGATAAATGGTGCTTGCATCTTCTGAAAAGCAGGATTTCTGAATATGCTCTGTAAATGCAGTGTTAAAGTAAATGGCATGATCCATAATCTGAAATAACCTTTTAGGTTCTTTCTGCCTAATATGGAACTGTTCTTCACTAGAATGGTAAGATCTTGGATTTTATTTGTCTAAAGCAATAATAGTGTTTTTAGACATGTTATATACCATTGTTATTTTATGCATTTTGTAGCTTTTTCTCTCTCCTAATTCTGAAAAATATATTTTCAGTGGATGTGGGATGATGGTAACTAATAAGCCCAAGTATGAGTGAAATCACCATACCCTAAGTAGTAAATATCTGTATCAGAAGATACTATTGAATATGTATATGTTGTTTTAGTGATTCATCAGCTTGCATTCTCTTGAAAATTGACTCTTCACACATGCTACAATGTTCATTACTGTCTGCTTAAAACTAGGCGTCTAACTGTGCTGTTAGGAACAGAAAAAGAAGGTCTGAGCTTCAAAATTGCTGAGCTGTCCTTTCAGAATTTGGTGCTAATGGTTCAGGATCCCTTCTGAAAGTCCAGGGCTCATTTAGATGTACGAACAAAGATTTAAGAGGATCCTCTCCCTTTTTTTGTGGTGTTTCTGAAACTCTTGGATAAGTTGTTAGTCTAAATTGCTTTACCAACTTCACAGAGTATTGTGAATTAGAAGAGACTCACTAGGATCATCAAAGGCATCCTCTGGGTGAAGAACCTTTACATAAACCTCCCCTGACACAACTTCAGGCCTCGGGTCTTGTCACTGGTCATCAGAAGAAGAAGAGGTCAGTGCCTGCCCCTCCTCTTCCTCATGAGGAAGTTGTAACTGCAATGAGGTCTCCCCTCAGTCTCCTCTTCTCCAGTCTAAACAGACCAAGTGACCTCAGCCACTCCTCATACAGCTTTCACTCTAGGTCCCTCACCATCTTCTCAGCCCTCCTTTGCTTCTGATAGCTTTATACCTTTCTTGCCTTGGGGCACCCAAACCTGCCCTCCAGCACTCAAGGTGAGGCCGCCCCAGTGCAGAGCAGAGCAGGACAATCCCCTCCCTTGCCTGGCTGGCGATGCTGTGCCTGATGCTCCCCAGGACACGCTTGGGCCTTCTTGTTGCCAGGGCGCTGCTGACTCATGTTCAACTTGCCATCAACCAGCACCCCCAGGTCCCTTTCCACAGCGCTGCTCTTCAGCCTCTCATTCCCCAGTATCTCCATACATCCAGGGTTGCCCTGTCCCAAGTACAGAATCTGTCACTTTCCCTTGTTAGACTTCATACTGTTGGTGACTGCGCAGTCCTCTAATTTGTTGAGGACTCTCTGCCCTTGAGGGAGCCAACAGCTCCTCCCATTTTTGTATTGTCTGCAAACTTAGTATCCCTTCCAGTCCTGTGTCCAAGTAATTAATGAAGATTTTGAGCACTGGGCTGAGGATGGAGCCCTGTGGAACCCCACTAGTGACCATGCCCAGCCTAATGTCCCCCCCCATTCGCTGAAACGCTTTGTGCCCGACCCATGAGCCAGTTGCTCACCCATTGTGTGATACGTTTATCCAGCTGTGTGCTGGACATTTTGTCCAGCAGGATGCTGTGAGAGACAGTGTCAAAAGCTTGTATTTTACTGAGTGAAGGAGTGATTTTTGTAAACATGACAGCCAGACCAAAGTAGGGAAGACAGAGCACACAAACATTAAACTCTTACAGGATGTGGTCTTGTCAGTCCAGTACACCCTTGGTTCCCTGCAAGTAGCTCCTTCTGTTTGTTCCCCAAGCCATGCACTGATCTGTGTAAGGTGCTCTGAATGGCATGAATTTTCTTGTTGTTTTTTTGTGTGAATATAAAAGTTTTGTCTTAACTTTTCAAGTTGTTTTTTAGTTTTTGGGGTTTTTTTGTTTTTTTGGTTTTTTAAAGTAAAAATAATATACAGAGAAAGGGCAAAAAAGCAACTCACTCTTTGTTAAGGGACAGAATAGTAGTGTCTTATATTCTGGGGAAAAAATGCAAGCATTTAAAATGCCATGCAGTAGATGCAATGCCCAGAACTTATCATGCAAATAAAAAAAAAATTTTTGGAGTGAATTTCCCTTTTGTGTGTATTTGGATGTTGTAAGTTCATGTCACAATGTATTATAGGAAAAATGTCTCTCCAAGAAATTCAACAGCAGTTCTTTCTGTACTTTTGGTCTTCATAATGCGGGCTTTATTTTCTCCCAAAATCCATGATTTGCCTAATAGAGTCTGCTTTAAACAAAATAAACCTGGTTATGCTATTTAGATATTAATTCACAAGAATGAAAGAGCTTCAGAGTTGCTTATCTAAATCCAATTACTGCTGGTCAAATTCATCCCAGTACAAAAGTTCCCAAGATAAAAGCATACATTACCTAAATGCCCAGAAATGCAGACTGTTTTCAGTTGGGTGGATTGTGCTCTGAGCAATGCTTGAGGCCTTGAGTGAACTCAAATGCTGGGGATATAATTATTAAGCTCTGAACTTGGAAATTACATGATAACTCCATTGGTTTTTACTAAGCAAGGAAGAGTTCTGTACACCAGTTACCTGAGTTTCAATTCCAAGCTTCAATTTTTTTTGAAGCATACGAGTGGTAGTTGGAATTGGGTAAAAGCTGTATTTTGTACGTGCCTGTGCACCCGTTGCCTTGTAGATGAGGATGGCAGCACATGTGCAGGACAGAGTGGTGAGAGACTCATCCTGTCTGGTCCCACAGACATCTTGTGTTACAGGACTAGCTCTGGCCAGCCTGAAGGTCAGCTTGAAATGAGAATATGATGTCCTATCCCAGAGGTTCTGTTTCCCATAACAACCTGGAAAAGCTAAAACATTTGAATGGCCCCCACCAGCCTGGCCTCCTGGGAAATTCATTCTTTGATGCAGCAACTCCAGGTTGCAGCTCTAACTCAGCCAGTTTCCTCCTTTGGCACGTTGCCTGCCAGCAGTGGGGTGGGTGGCACCTGGCTCCTCTGCCTTGAGCCAGTCCTTAGCTGAATCTCACTTGTCTTCTAACCCTAGCTGTCCACGTATATTTTCCTGCACCCTAGCTTCCCACAGGCAGGAGGAGAAATGGCTCAAATTCTTTGTGTGCTTTAAGACAGCAAATTCTCCTCTGTTTGGGGTTGGCTGTGGTTTCCTTCAGGAACTATCTCCATTTTAACAGCAGTTATCAAATAACTTCCTGGAAATGATCGCATTGAGCTTTGTCTGCAGTGTAAGTGCTGATCGACCGCCTGCCTGAAAGCTCTTAAAGTGATCTGCTTTGATGTACATACATTAAGGGCTTATTTTGCATTGTTTGCATCTTTCCTGAGTCTGCTGAGTAGAGTGAAAACGTGGGGTGCAATGAGATGGGGCTCTCAAGAGTGATTTTTGACATAGCTCTGTAGCCAGGACTGAACAAGGAGGTTGTTTCTCTGTGCACAGCTCTGTGGGCTCTTCCCTTAGTTCTGCCTCTTGTGTGACATGGTGTGAGTTACTGCTCTTGGTGAGTGAAGAGTTTTTAAGTGACCTTTGTAACTTTAATAGTGTACATCTGATGACTTCAACTATTTCACCCCATACTGATATATACAAGAGAAAGTAAAATTGGTTATGGTTGTAAGAAGGTATTTCCACTGCCAGCTGAATGTTTTCTTGGAATGTAAGAGTGGCTGGGCTGGGCCAGAAAGAAATTTGTTTCATCAGCTGTGGAGGTGCCTTATGTTAAAACAGGGACAATATGCGATGATGCTGCTCCGGTATCCTCTCACAGTTTCTGGTGGTATGTGACTTCTAGGGCACAAACATGTCTTTGCTTTTAATTTCATGACAGATTTTCCCTCCTAGACGCTGTCCAATAGCTTTTTGTAGTTATGTCTCTGTGGGGCATCAGTGTGGGCTGTGGCAATGAGTTCCTCAAGTAACTCTGCATTCTGAAACCTGCAGGTTTTAAACTTTGTGATTTTCTGGGCAGTCCTTATATATCGTGAGAAACAATGAAGACAGCTAGTCACTATTTCACCGCATGGGTTGTTCATGAATGTGGTGAAGTCCCAGTCTGTGCGCTTGCTCCTGACGTGGAAGCTCTTTCAAAATCTGACCACCTGGTTTTAAATGAAAATTATTACATGGAAAAGAATTAAAAGCATACTTGAATATAAACAATTAGAAGGATTTTTAAAAGCACTTGAAGAATTTTGTTTGTGGTTACTATGCATTTAGATAACACTTCAGGAAGATGTCTGGAAACCTTTTGAACAGCAATTTCAGTTCAGATGCCCAATAGACACATTCTTGTGGTAGCCATCTCTCAGATTCATTACATCTATTTTCTTGGACAGCATGATGCAGTAGGTTATCCTTAATGATACAGCCATTATTTTGAAGGGTTGGTTATATGGCATTGAGGTGAACTTAATTCCGCAGTCATCCTTTTATGACCAGAATTTTTGATTCAGTATCTTTGAAAGAGTACTTCCATGCACTGTACTCAGGAGAAAATTAAATAGTGCTCACATTTTCTCATGACAAACAGACCATGCCTTTTATTTTTTTACAGTAATGATATCAGTAGTTTGTAGAACACAGGTGTGCAGGCTGTTGAATGTTATAATAATTTCCATTTAAATATAAGAAAACAAGAGTATTTTATCCTTATTTTTGTGAGCATTCCCATTGAACAATACATTTTTTGGTACTTCAGGGTGAATCAAATCATGATTAAAGGTAAAACAAACAGAAAGCCAAACAACTTTGGAGATAAGACATAGCTTAATACCACTCTTCACACATGAGAGAAAGAAATATGACTGCATTTGTAGGAGCAAAATACCTTCCTGATTTCATGCAGCACACAAACTAACATTCTTCATCAGAACTGATGTTCTGATTACTGTAGAATAATTACTTGAAATATTTAGTAAAACAGTGTCCAAATTAATTCCAATTACTTTCTTGTGGTAGCACTCAGGGTTTATAGCAGTAGATTAAATCGCCGACATATGGCTAATTGCCTATAACGGTGTTTGTTATTGTGGTGCCTCTTACCACTCTGATGTCTGTTTTTGCAAACATGAAGGTGTGCACCTAGCTTTGAATGTGGGGGGAAGCGTTTCCTGAGCTGAACGGAATTCTGTGAGTAAAATCTCTAGTGTAACTAAGTGTTTGCAGGATCGCAGTACGTAGCAAATAACTCTGTGAAATCTGTAATAAAAGCAGTGGAACCACAAATGCCTGTCTCTGCTGGCAAGAAATGTAAACTTTTAGCTCTCACATGACTTGGATGAAACAACACATCGATTCATTAGGAGTGGCTGGACTGAAATGGAGGCTGGGTGTTAGTTTTTGTTGGCGGAAGTTTAGGTAGGGGTTGTATTTTATTTGAGGTTGTTGTGGGTTAGCCGCTGATTTTTGTTGGATTCTTTTTCCATGTATCTGTCAGAGGCCTGTTACTGTACAAGATAGGCATGTTTTTGCATGTTTTTCATGTATTTGACGTTAAATCTAAATAAATCAAATAAATCAAATAAATGAAGATGCACCACACAGGCCAGATTTCCTGGTGGGTAGGCTGACCCACTGAACAGCCATAAATCACTGAATTGAATTTGGCTTTGCCTTCTCAAGACATGTGCTCTAATATCTTAGAGGCCAAAGTCAACTTCAGGTACTACCATGAAGAATTATAAAATTAAGTGGAACATAAGTGAGTATAAAGGCCCCAATTCTGGAACCACCTGAGGTTAGAAAAGCATGTGATCTCATGGTTAACCTTAAATCTGCTATGTATTTGGTTGGAGTGGAGCCACCTATGGCAAAATAAATTCTCAACTGCCTGCCTGTGTACCCATCATAGTGCAGTGAACAATGGATTGTGCCTGCCTGCAGAGCCCAAAATCCTTCTGGTCTACAGAGTCAGCAAAAAAGAGGGGTTGGAGAGAGGTGAAGGGGAGGAGCTTGACTTAGATTATGCAAATTGTTAATGCCCTTAGGTCAGTTTTTCTTCCTCCTAGCTGGTTTCAGACTGAAACAAAATGAAGTAAAATGTGCTTTTCCCTCCCGAAATGAAAGTCAAACAGCAACAAATGCTTTTGTGTGTTCTTAGGGAAAGGAAAAACAATGGAATGGAAAGTCTCATTTCATGAGAGCAGAGTAAAAAGAGAGGGAGAGACAGTGCCCTTTATCTTAAACTGAGTGGCTACATGTCACTTGCAGTATGGAAACTTCAGCTGAGAAATTTCTGTCGGGCACGAAATTGCCTCAAACTTTTGCTGGTATCAAAGAGTATCTTAAGGCAGGCCATTCCCAATCTTTCCTGTTGGTGCTAGTCTTTTTTTTTTTATATTTTTTTTTTAATTTTTTTTTAATTTTAATTTTTACTAATTTCCTGAGTATGTTTACAGACCCATAGGACAGAGAATAGTATGGCCTTCCTCCTGAGGCAGAGAAGGGAATAGCATCAAGGTTTTCCACGTCCTGGTTTCTGGATTTCAAGTAGAAGTCACTAACACCAAATCTATATTGCTGTTAATAAAGATTAACCAAATACGCATTTGTCTGCCATACATTTCAATGGTTTATAATTGATGCTGGTTATTTTCCATGGGTGTTGCTTTGCAATTAGAAGTTATAATTTTATTAAATCTTTCATAGTAATATGTCCTTTGTGGATTTAGAAACTTGTGTTTCATGGAAAAGTCCTTCAAATGAAAGCCCAATATATCACAGTATCAATAATGCTTTCTTAAAAAAAAAGTGGGAAAGGGCATTTTAAAGGAAGTTCTCTTCATTGAAGACCAAGATGTATCAGTGATTGGAGAAATAAAACTATTTTACTTATTCGTCTGATGTCTTATGTTTATCCATAAGTGCCATCTTCTATGATCTTTTACCAGGATTTTGTGATACTTACTATTAAGTCTGCATTTTGAGTCTTAACCTCTGTGAGGTAAACCCAGAGACCTATTTTATAGTCTAGTTGCTTTATATAACAAGTTGTAGCTGCCCAAATTCCCTCTTCACCATGCTAAGTCTGTCAACTTGCAGTGCAGTGCCATGCTATCTATGGGAGGTGATATAAATTCAAATGAGTATTAACATTTATCTTGGAAAGAGCTGGGACATGCACACAAATCTCAAAGATTCTGTTTATCCAAACTAGACAGACTGTCTATGCATAGACACGGATGCACACATGAGCACAGCTGTGCGTGCAGGCATATAAAAAGTGACCATAATTCCTGCATTTTTGTTAATCTTGAAGGAATGTGGTACGCCTGTATTTAAACTAAACAAACTTTTAGAAAATTAATTTAGTCAAAGAAACCTCTCTACTAGTGTCAGTGTTCTAAAATCCTTGCTGATTTTAGAATCCTGATTGGCATTTGTGCTGGCAGTGCATGGACCAGAGATGGAGAGGATGTGGCTAGTGCTCTTCAGGGGAACTCTAAAGGTGTTTCAACTCGTGGCATAAGGAACCTCTCCAAGATTATCAGATGAACATTTTTCAAGAGCTCTAGACCTCTTCCTGGGATATATGCATGCAAAAATCACTATATACTTTACTTTTAAAATATACTAACTTTTACCTCTGATTTTGTTTTCTCCATAGGTATGGGAAAATTGTATCCACGAAGGCAATTCTTGACAAAAACACAAATCAGTGCAAAGGTACGTGCAAAGTGTCCACCCTGTGAGTTCATTATCAGTTTGAATGATTGACTGGTGGCTTGACTGCCAAAGCTTTGGCTCCAACTGTGCAATCAACATAATGCACAGTATATTACAAACATATTTAATAATGCCAAAGCTTTGAGTTGTGCTTCCAGTAACATTGCTCATTAATTTTTTTCATTAACAAACAAAATGAAAATCACAAATCAGAACAAGTATCAAATTGCTTCGGCAGAAAAGTAAATTACCTTCTAACCACATAGTGCTGTCTGATTTGAATGATATCATCAGTGATGCAAATTGATTTCCTATATAAAAATGAGAAACCTTTGGGAAAGATTTGCCAAGGAAATCCTGGTCTAATTTTTATATTTTTATGAAGTCTTGGCCTATGCTAATGGAAGAAGAAAATACTTTTTATGACACAAATAGATCTACAGGTTGCAATACCAAGATATAAAAATAATCTCTCTTCCAGTTTTATGTTCCTAATTTTTCTGTTAATGTATGAAAATATTTTTAAATGAAATATAGCATGTTTCGTGTGTCTGTGTGCAGCTATATTTGCCGAGAAAAATATTGACTAACGTGTGTCTTAGTATCTCAGGACTAGAATTTTTAGACATTTATGAGTCTGCAGTGTCACTGAGTCTATGGGGGAGAAGCTGTGCTTTAAAATGATTCTGTAGCTTTCCACTAGTGTTGTACAGAATCCTGTTGGAGTGATAGGGCCTATTGGAGTGGGTTCTTCTGAAAAGAAGAACATTTCTATATATCTCTATATGTGTTAGTAAAAAGAAAAGGCGTTGCAGTTCAGAAATATCTTGTGAGTGACCAGATATGGGGTGAAGAGGAGCAGCAGAGAAGCCTTCTGGGGAAATAATGAGATGGGGGCAAAATCCTGCCACCTGTACCAAAGATGTTTTTGAAGTTTGTAGAAGCATGTGACTTTATCTGTTGCCTGCCAGAAACAGCATTAATTAGCTACTCAGGAGAAAAGCAAGCTGGAACACTGCAGTTCTAGTCTTAGAAAACTCCACCACCACATTGGTCATGGGCCAGTGTCATAAGGTGCTCTGCCGTGCATTTGCTTTTGCCTGAACGTGAGTTTTGTTTCCTTGGGGCACTCTTCTGGCAGAATTCTGATAACATCACTCTGTATTTCTTTGAATATCACACCAGGAACAAGACCTCATTGTGTTTGGGGTTTGATGGTTTTTTTGCTTTTTTTGTGATTGCATTATAAAGGAATACTCCTGTGAGCAGAACTTCCTTTCTCCCATTGCCAGTGGTGAACAAGGAAAGGAGTGGATCTGTTTGTGAAACACAAAATGTGAAGTGAAAATATTGTAAAGAATATGAATGGTAGAATTTTGAGGAAGAAAAACATCTGGGTTTGGTGTTCTTTATATTATAGTTAGCTTTAAGATTCTTTTAATAGGAGCCATATAAAAAATGAGTTGGAATTTTCTGAAAGTTTGCTTTCATGCTGTTGTATTACACTGTAGGGCAGAGATATCTATTTGTATTTTCAAAGATGGATCTTTATGACATAAGTGGTGCCATTAAAAGATCATAAACATAATTGGATTTATTAACAGTATGCTTTATGGCATAAAAAGAATAGGTGTTTTACTGCTTTAAATGCTTGGTACAATTTCCTTTCTCTTCAGTAAGGCTGCCAAAAAAAAGAAAAAGCTTCCCAGGAATCAGAAGTGGAAAGGACCCGAAGAGGTCAGGACCTGCCTTGGGGCAGGATCAGCTCTAACCCACTGCTGAGGGGTATTTCTATAACCTTTGCTCAAAGGCCTCCAGTGGTGGAGATTCCTTGAGCTCCTCAGGCAATCTGTGATAACACTCCCTCTCCTCGCTACAATGAAGCATTTCCTAATGTCTAACCCAAGTCTCTCTTGATGCAATTTAAGTCTATTGCTTCTTTTCTTATCCCCAGTGGACATGCAGAGCAGTTTATTCCTTTCCTTCTTGCAGCAAACATATGTATTTGAAGACTGATCTGCATCTGCCTTATCTTTTCCTTAAACACTAGTCCTTTAACTTTTTCCTTAAAGGCAATTTGTTTAAAATTTCTGAATATATTGCACTTTGCTGGTCTCTCTCTAGTCAGCTCACTCTTCACTTGAAGAACTTGGAGCTAGGCACAGGATTTTTAGATGGGCTAAATTCGATCATTTTAAATAGTACTGAGGGGTTTCATTTGTCTTCTCTGTAATCACATGAGTCTCCTCTTTGTTGAAGTATACATATAAATAACTGTGTACTTAAAATATAGATGCATCTCTGAGGCACAGTGTGTTGCGTGAGAAAAATGGTGCTGGTTTATGCTGAGAGATTCTGTGCAGCCCCTGGTTCTGTTAGGCTCTTCCAGTGCTGCTGCCAGCCAAGCATTCCTTATTGTGTGCTCTGCTGTGGGTTGTTGACTATTCCTTCCTAAAGCTAGAACTTTTCATTTGTCTGTATTGAATTTTATCCTATTTTTTTCCTGGATACTCCTTAATTTACTAAGATTTGACTATAATCTTAAGCCTCCAGAGTGCTTGTAGCACTTACCTCTTTAGTATCCTCTTCACAGTTAATAAATGGTTTCTCTAATCCACTGGGCAAGATAATGTGGAAAAGAGTGAATAATAACAGACCTGGGGAAGACTTTTGAGGAAACCCTCTCAAGTACACCAGGCAGTGCAATATTGAGCCACTGAGAACTTCTTTTTTAAATTGGATCTGCTAATCAGTTTGACACCTACTTCACAGCCTTTTCGGCTAGACCTTTTTTCTCCTATCTGCTCAAGTTATGAAAGAGAAGAAAGGTTTAACTAAAATATATAATACTGAGCTATTTATAAGGCTGGTTTACATACTGTTAGACAAAATTATGATAAGTCATTTTTTTACTCTTTCTGAATCAGTGCTGCATAGGACTAATCACCACCTTTTAAGGTCTGTGAATGGATTTATACAGCTGTTTGCTCCAAGATTTTTCCAGAAATTGCAACTGTCTCTAACACA
The DNA here is from genome assembly GCA_013397975.1 of Machaerirhynchus nigripectus. NCBI lineage: Eukaryota > Metazoa > Chordata > Aves > Passeriformes > Dicruridae > Machaerirhynchus > Machaerirhynchus nigripectus. The sequence goes on along the minus strand of VZRQ01008075.1, from coordinate 171,129 downwards.
GTGTCTACATCTATTCCCTGGAAAAACCCAACAACAAACAACCACCAAAAAACCCCAGACAACACAACCCCCTTCCCCTCAAACCCAAGAAAACCCCAAACCAAACCCAATATTCAAACAACAAACAGGAAAAAGCCATTTGTTTGCTCCTTTCCTGTCTTTTGGGTCTCATTCACTTTCTGCCAAGTACAAGATGATCTTGTTAAATGAACACATCATCCTGTGATGTGCATCCAGTGAAGAAGGATGGATTAAATTCAAGGAGATGATAGAAATTATCACATGATTAGTGATGTCAGAATTTATTTCAGTGTCATTTGTGTGTTGACCAAGGTATAGGATAAAGCTGAAAGTAGAATATTTAATTTAGCAAGGAAATTATTTTAAAACCTCCATGTACCAGCAGATCTGTTAAAATAGGTTACTGCTTAACAAGGAATGTTAGGTTTCCTCTTGGAAAAATGAGGAAAACACCTGGCGGTGTACTTTAAATAATTCTCCAGTATTCCTCAGGTTTTTAAAGAGATACCCACAACATTCCTGTCATAATAAGGAGGAGCGTTATCTAAGGATTTCTCCCTGGTATGAATTAAGCAGTTTGATCTAAAGTAATCACATAGGCTGCAAGGGAGTTCACTAGGGACACATTTTGACATAACCTCTCATTTTCAGATTGCTCTTTGTTGGTGGCATAACTGCTAAGAGAGGCAGAGGAGAAGTAACAATCACCCTGAAATAGAACAATATATAAAACAAAATAAGCACAGTCATGACAACATGGCCAGAAATCTCTGAACAAATCAAAGAACAAATACATATGGAAAATAATGAAAAACAGACACATGATTCATTCAGATGTTCAAACACAAAACCCCTAATGAACAAGTTGCAGAGTTTTGGCTGCTTTTGCTTTTTCCCTTTCCCTCCCCTCTCTCCCTCTTCCCCTTGCACATTTCCCTTCTGGGCCTACTGTATTTGCTAATTTAAAAAGTAGGGGAAATTAAATAAAAGAAACCATTCAAGAGAAGCGTTAATCTGAAACGTGTAGACTCTTCTCTCTCCAGCCCTCGCCCCCCACCCTCTCCAGCCTGGCTTGCCTTTGATAGACCTACGTGCTCAGAGCTGAGGGAATGAGTAATGGCTGTTTCACAGTACAGTTTCCATACCTCATAGCAATGGAATACAGAACAGTTAATCTGCCAAATACACAAGCCCATTTCTTAGAGTATGAATTACTGTCATCTGCGTCTGCCCTTGCAGACACTGTAATTGCATGCATGCAGATTTGCTTCCTGGTTTAATCGGGGGCTTGTATGATTTTGAGTATTTTGCTAGTACCTTAGAAGACGAGCACAGGAGAATGACTAAAAGTCTGAAATTCCACCTGTAGGAATTATTTTTTTAAATTAATTAAAACCCATGAATCACAGTAATTTGTAGGAGACAAACACTTCAGTGGTATATTCTTCATTTTATGTACATTTTTTCAAACCATGGGTGACTTGATTTTTTGAATAGCAGTGTTTGTCTTAGGAGAGAAATGTGCCTAACATGACAAGGGGAACTACAGTGACTGTTTATAATTTTAATATTTCATTATGACATTTTTCTTGCTGAGGAATGTTAGCAATGATCTACTTCTTTTTAAAATACAAAAACTGAGATGCAGATATGCACTCATTAGGATTGTGGTAGGTTTATGGTAAAAAAAAAAAAAAAGCCATGAAGCCATCTTTGTTAACCCACCGTATATCACATACAATTTTATTTCTCCAGTTGCCTTGCTGTTTTTAGACCAGGACTTAAAATTTACCATGACCTATTTTATAAATTGAGAGTTTATTTGTGTAACAAAAATGGAATAACTGGAGGCTTACTATAAATGTTGGAGATAATTGGAATGGCATGATAAAGTGGTGTTTCATGTCTCCCAAAAGGAGTCTGTCCTGCTTTGTGTCAGTGTTGCTACTCATCTGGTTAAGTTCACCAGCATCCCTAAATACTCTAATGCATTGAACCTTAATGAGCTGGAGGCTTGTACTCTGGTGTTCTGATAAACAAAGCTTATAATCATACAGTAGATATACCTCGGTATGTATGTTAGATAAAATACTTTCAAAACTTCAAATTTAACAAAGTATTTTCTGCACATATTCTATGAAGAGTGAATGTTATTTGTGATTATATGAACTTACACATTTTTACTTTCTATTTTTTAATTCATATTCTTATACTTAAGATGGCCCAATTTGGTTGTGACTAGCAATGTGAAGCAAGTCTACATAAAATAATAAGCTGGTGGGAAAGAGCTAAGCTACATAGAAAGCTATTTAGTTAATAAATTTTATTTATTGGGAATAAGCTCAAATTACAATAACTGTGCTGTGTAATTTATGATTCTCAGAATTGCCATTTTGAAAGGGAAAAAAATCCAGACAAGTAGGTCTGTGCCTGATCACAGACTGTAAACTGTTCACACTAGGAGGGCATGCACAGTGTGCTTCAAGGGGAAATGGATCTTGTAGAAACGAAATAATTTGTAAAACAGACTTATTTAAGTTTGAAACTCTAGACATGTGTAGCTAATAAATCAGTCCTGTTTTCAATGCCAGAGTAGCAATAGACGTGCTGATTTTTTGTGCATTAGTTTTGTTTGTTTGCATTTTTTTTTCCTTTTTGATCCAGTCCAAAGCATTGTGTAATCAGTGCAATAGTTCTCAAGTTATTAAAAGTGTAGCAATATGGAATATTTTAGTTCAACAAGTTTTCTGACAGTAAGGCATTTGTGAAAGCCGGACACGTGCTGAGTGTGGGGCAGGCTCTCAGCAAGTTTTGTCTGTGGCTCTGCTGATCCATCTCACTACTGACCTGCAGCAGCCACAACTGACCTGGTCCTTCTGTTCCTGGGTCTCCTGAACAGAGTGCACAAACTAAGCTGAGTGGTACTACTTTCGGTTAGCAAGCCAGCTGATAAAACCAAATCTCCAGAGCTCGAAGGACAAAGTCTTCAGCGGTGCCACTGAGTCCCCATTTTGAAACAGTTAAAAGGAAAAAAGCAAACTTGCAGTGCTATGTGTTTTGGTAAGATACATTAAACAACATAAGGCTAGTTGTTTAAAATTTGTAAATATTTGGAGGTTTTTTAGTCTGTTTTCTGGGGTGTTTTTTACTTTCACTCCTGTGGTTTTTATACGTAAAGGTTGAAATAATACTTTTTCTGTTTAAATTAAAAAGTGATATTACTATGGAACCACATGAAACCAAGAGTCAAGTCTTCAGAAAAAATACCTGAAGGAGACATCTAAACACCATGATGGAAGGCATACATCAAAATGAAGTGAAAGGAATTGCCAGTAAAAAACCATGAGGTTGTTCACTCACGAATGAAGTGTAAATTCACACCCTAGCTTAGCAAATAAAAGCTTGTTTGATCTCTGGGCTCACGAGCTATGATGCTCTGTAAATCTGACCACTTTAAGAAGTTACCAGAAACTACATGGAAGGTGGGAAAGCTGCATATGTATATTAAAAATAACTACATAGTTGTCTCCTTGAATTTAGAGATGATGTGTTCATGGATGTTTAGGTATCATAACAAAGCAATTTTCCTGGCACCTGTTGGGTTGGCCAGCAGGCATTATTATGTCTTGGCAAATGTGCAAGTGTTCTGCAAAATCTCACTTTAGCTTGGAGGTAGAGATTCTCCTGTCTGTATATTTCTGAATGCTTTTCACATCTGCTGAAGTGAAATAGGAAAGGATTCAATGAGTTGTGCCCAGCAAGTCCTCACAGCTGGAGCACACCAGCACTGGCCAGTGGCGAGGACCTGCCCCAGCGTCTGCAAAATGCTGCTGCACCTCAACATTCTTGACTGCATATAAATAGTGCTCTGTCTCAAGCAAGACCTCTAAAAATTGTTTATTGAGTTTAAAGCCAGGTCCTCTACAGAGGAAACTCCTTCCTAATTAGTTCCCCAGACGCTTTCTTAAACTGCTTTTTTGCAATTAAGGAAAAAATTTCCTGGGTCATTATCTTTTCATAAATGAACTCGTGGCCTAGCAAATATTTTCTGTAAGGAGACCCAAGATGCTCAAGTATTCTGTGACATATCTAATCTGTGATTATTCTTAATTTACTGCTTCCAAAATCTGCAGGCCCATATCAGTGACAAATAATTGGTTTAACTTTGTTTCCTTCCAGAGAAATAAAAAAGTAGAATTTCCATTTATACACAGTGATTAATGTTTTGATTCATTGGTCTGTATAAAACTTTGCCAATAGCTTGGCATGCACTTGAAGTGCATTTTGGGACTGGGTAATGCTTGTAGGCTCTTAGTGGTCTCAGCAGACTTGGAAATATCTATTTTATATCACAGAAATGAACAGACGAGAATTTTTTTTTTATCCGAACAGTGGCTCATAGTCAGCTTTGTTGAAAGCTTCCTTACAATGCCTTGGCTTTTTCAACTGTCTTAAAGAATCACTTTGCTTGAACTTTTTTTCCTGATGCCCTGCTACAGCATCCTATACACCAGTAAATCTCTTCGGCCTCTGGTTGCTTGAAGGCAGGTCATCTCTTCTAAAAGCGGCCGTACTCTGTTCAGAAGTTACTTTCTCAAAAGTCTCAATACCTTCAGGACAGCAGCTGGCCTGTAGAAACCTGGGGCGGAGGCAAGAGGAGGACAGTGCCCATCTCCTTAGTTTTGCTAGAGCTGGCTCCGTTAGGCTCCCTCAGAGTATACAGCATATGCAAAACACATGCTGTCTTGATATAGTGACAATTTGATAATGAATCCAATTGACAGGCTCTTATTGAACGTGGGTACTCAAGAGGAACCATTCTGAATCAGATCTGTGAATTACAGGGCGACTTCACTTCTGTGGTTTGCCAGCAGAGAGGTCACCGCTTGCTTTTCCCCTATTACAGCACACCCCCCGCTTTTGTTTCGAGGAGTAGCATTCTCTCACCCAAGTGAATTAAGTAAATGTTCTCTTTCTTGGTAGAGAGTATACTGTGAAAATGAAACACTAAGAGACCGTGCCATCATTTTTATTGCATCTGTCTTTCTGGGTGTCTGAGGGCTGCCTGTGTGGAGATGGCGTGGGATTGCTCGAGCACGAATAGATGTGCAACACAGGAGAAAAATCATAACCGCTGGCAATGAAGATGTAGCTCCCTCAATGCTGATCAAACAACCCACCCACACCAGTTCTGGGGAAGGAACTAGCAGGCATTATTAATATTGCTCCATCTCTTTAGGCTGCAGTAGCCATATACAGTTATGTGAGCACTAAAGCTCTGGGTGCTAATCAACAGTACAGAAAATAATGGTACTCTATAAAAAAATAATTAAAAAGCAACCTTGTCCTATGGACTTTGCAGCCCAGGTCTTTGAAAAAGCAGGGTCCACAATCAGTTGAGGTACCGTCAGTAATATTAGGATTTTGAATGGAGTTAAATGACATTTCTTTAAATTACTGAATTCTCCACCAAAAATACCCCCGAAACCAGTCTTTCAGCTCTCCTGAGAATAACCATACATTTGGATAACATTTAGTGAGTTTTTTCAATGCAGAATGTTTTGAAGAGAGCTAAGTTTATAGACGAGAAAAGGAGGAGGCCATGTTAGGGGTGCTGGAAATGACTCTCCTACTTGATGAAATAGTTTTTGTCTGACTGGGTCTTCTCCAGGACCAATAATTGGCTGGTGTTTTCTTCCATTAGATGGCAGTGGTGTGATATGTGGTTTCTCTGGACCCCCAAACCATAAGTTTTAATAAAAAATTACAATTGGTTAAATTTTCTTAGTTTGGTTTCCAGTTTCAGAGTCTCCAAGCTGTCAATTTTTTATTTATGTAGAAGTTTACAATTTGTTGTCCAGTTTAAAGCAAAAGAAGGCTGGGACATTAAAATAGAACCAAGTTAAATATTTTCAGAAAATGGGCATCTGTGTAGAATGGACACTCAGTGCTTCCACTACAAGAAATGCAGGATGGGTTTAGTTTTGGTTGGGTTTAGTTTTGGTCTACCCGAAGTAACTGCAGTAATTCACTAGTTGCTCCTCTATGGTGTAACCAGAGCTCGGGATGGTTTTGGCCAACGAGGAGTTTGTGAGGGAAGTACAGGTATGAGAGTAGAAGGTAGAAACAGTCGGGAATGCTTGAAGAGAGAGATGGGAGTCACTGCAGCAAGTTGTAGCATCACAGTTGGGATAGGACGTGGGCAGATACAAGAAAGAAGGGGCTCAAATGTATAAAACAACTGGCTTTCCTTGTTTCATTCCTTACAGAATATTCTGTTTTATTCTAAATAAAGGACAAAAAGAGGTATTTTTTTAATATATTCTTTGTAAAGATCTTTCAGGCACATTCCATTGCTGCTTGTGATATTAGTTGTGCTGTTGTTTTTTATTGACTTATTAAATATGGAGCAGTAAACACTATTTATTTTTAAATTAATTGAAATGGACTTGTTGCCCTTCATGGCTTTTTATTAATTGAATATTTTTGCTAAGCTGTCTGCTTTCAGAGCAAAGGTTGTAGTCAGGAGATGGGGGTCAGTGGGACCTCCATTTAAATGCATGTTATCTCTATGTTAATTGCCTGCATATTTAACCAAACCAAGCATGTCACTCTGCAGAAAGTAAAGGTTTTTGTGGTCAACCTTTAATCACAAAACAGCAAGAAAAGGTCTGAATGACCCGGTTTGCCTGAGGTATCTGGGTTGCTCTTGTCAGTCACTTCAGCTCACAGTAAATTGCAGGGTAAATTCCACATAATTGATGGAAGGTATCTTTAGAAAAAGCCCCAAAACTGAGGGGGAAAAAAAAACTGTGCTCAAAATTGTAGTGTTTAATTTTTGTTTATTTGTTGCACATTATTTTAGTAATTTCCTTTATAAATAGAAACAGGTTTTATTGATAGTATAGACAGTTATTAGAGAAGAAAATCATGGAACAGACATTAAATATGCTTGGAGTTTTGGAGACACATACATATTTATCAAGTTGGGTGAATTTTAGTTCTCACATCAGAACGAATTGCATAGCTCTGCCTGCCATGCTCTACTTTCTTGGGTTTTTACTGCAGAAGTGGTAAAATTGTTACACTTAAAGGAGAGTGGTGTATGCTGTGCAACAAATCCTTCTGAGGCTGCTGGGATTAACAAACCTCTGCTGTGTTTTCACCAGTGTCTAGTAATGAGATTGAGGTTTTGGAACTTAAAAGTGTTCAAGATTGCTACTTCTGTCAAATTGGCTTGAATGGGGTCAGTCAGTTTGAAAGTTATGGGAGTGGAGGGGCTGACAGGGAAATATATGTAGTTATGTCTGCTGTATATTCTTTGCCTTGCTTTCTGCTTCTTTTGTATTAATTCCTGGAGTTCAATTTGCCTTTTTGAGCAAATAGGAATTTGACACTTTTATGGACGTTTCAAAGGGCATCATAACGTAAAACCAGAATTTTCTCCCATGTGCATGACTGCATTTATCTACATGTAATTTCTTCTTCTGGTTTATTACCCAGTTGCTTACTTTAATAAGGTCCTTCTGCAGTTCTTCACAGATGCCTCTCCTGTTTTGTCTCCTAAATAATCTTGTCACCTCACTGCTTAGCCTCTTCTTGTCATTTAGAAGCGAGTTGTGTGGTATGGGTCTTGGCAAAGTTCCATGTGGAAGTCCATTGGTCCTGTTCCTCCCTTGTAAGAAAGATCATGCCCTCTATCCTCTGTTTTTATCTTTTAACCAATTGTTTATCCAAGAACTTTCCCTCTTAAGCTATGGCTGCTTAGTTTCCTAAGACGCCTTTTGTGAGGGGCTTGTCAAATGTCTTTTGGAGATCCAAGCAGACTATATTAGCCAGATCACCCTTATCCACGGGCTTGTTGACCTTTTCAAAATACTCTAATAGGTCTGTGAGGCAAACCTACAAAAGCCAGGTTAACTCTTTCCACATATCGTATTTCCATTGATTTTACTCTATTTCTGTAATTTCTGCTGATCTGACATCAAGTTTACAGGTCTTTATGTACCTGGATCTTATCTGGGATGTTTTCAGAACACTGGGACCATGTGTGCCACCCCCCAGTCCTCAGGTACAAAGTCAGATTTAGAAAAAAAACTGCACACCGCTTCTTAGTGTGTGTAGTCAGTTATTACATCCTGGAGCTCTTTTCAAACAGGGAGGGTGAGTACCATCTGTTGTTGCAATTTGTTAGTGTTCACTTTTGTCAATTTGTCCTATAACCTTCTCTGTGGTCATTTAAAATTAAGGGTTGCATCTGTTCTGGGCTTCCTAAGCAGCTGCTCTCTGAAACAGCACCTAAAAATGTGATCTTTGCATTGCATCCCATTTTGCCCAATCTGTGTAGGGATGATAAAAGTCCTCTATGACCACTCCACTTACTGCTTTTCTGCACAGTGCTGCATTTCAGTTCTTGCAGGTTGTGTGTTGCTCTCTGCCATGTTTTGTCTGATCATTTCTACCCCACCAGCACAGCTTGCTCTGTCTTTGCCATGCATGTTAGATTTTGGTGTTACGGTTCACTCGTTGCCTCACTTTCACAGTTTTTATGTGACTGTTTTCTGACTGTAGTATGTATTTAAGTTCACCCATCTTATTTCTTAAGGCTTAAAACACTTAGGGAGCCACTAATGTTTCAGTTGTGTTGTCAACACTGCATTTTAATAACTCTGTGGTTACTTTGCATTACAGTATGTCCATTTAGGTTCTCCAGCCTGTTGTTTTGTTTGCAAGAGGAATGGGTCTAGTGATCACCTTCTGATTTTCTCAAAGGTTACCTATTCCCCCATCTTTGTGCCTGGAGAGAGAGACTGTCATCATTCCAACCTGCTCCTTGCTTCTGGGTAGCTCCAAGTTCTAGAGGGACACCTTCAATGCAAGAAGATGCAACATCAGCAGCTCTCAGTGGGAAAGATCCAGCACTGGATTACATCCTGCCTTACCACCTGAGTCCTGCCTTGAACTGGCAGCTGTCCTGATAGACCTGGACCTGCTGCACTTGTGTGCAGCTTTCCCATGGGGAAAAAATGGTAGTTGGCATAGTAAATTAGTTAATGCCCACTTTAATTTCTTCTCTTGAAGCATTTGATAGGGTTGTTCCTACCACTTTTTTCTATCCAGGTGACCTATTTGACCTCCCCTCCTGTTGCTGCCCTAAAGACAAAAGCTAGAGTTTGTTCCTTCTTTCATGCAGTCAAACTCATGCTGCTATGGTCTCAGTTTCGTTCTTGGAAATGCTGAGGCTCTTCTTACTCGAAAGACTGTAGAGAAGGATTGGTGAGGAATGGAGGACGTAGCATTTAAAAGAACATTCACAAAACCAGAACAAAAGGGAAATGTCTATGAGGAAATCATTATCTGGTGATTTCCAAGGCAAGGGAAAAAAAAATGTGTGCACAATGCTGGCAGCAAGAATAAGTGAGAGTAAACAGGAGATTGAATATGGGTGAGAGTTTCTGACCACCAGAGCAGCCAAGTTTTGGTACGGAGAGTGGAGCAAACTCAGTTTTTATGACAGTGGGAGTTGCTTGAGAGCAGGGTCAGGATTCTTGTCTGAATGCATGCACTTACTTCTAGGAATTCCCCCAGTATTCTGCCTCCGGAGTCAGGCAAATATTGTAAGCTGTATTTTCATACAACTGCTTTAATAGTCTTAATAGCTGCACCCCCCCCAAGGAGCACTGGGGAGGGAGCTGGGAAACACGTTCCTTTTCAGGCTGCTCTCCTTGGGCCATTGAGGTAGGTATGGGAAGTGGGCTCTGCTGGGTGCCGGCTCAGGGCTCTTGGGACTGTGGCACTCCACCACACTATCTACAGCCCCTCTGAGAAAATCTTTACCTGGAGGACAGCTTCTGGGGCAGCTCTTTGAAGAAAAAGCCCGGCCCTCGAGCTAAAACAGAGGGCAACTATCTCCCTCATCCTTAGCCAGGCTGACTTGGCTGCATCGGGGTGCATGGGAGTGTGTGGGGGAAGCTGTGATGGCTGGCTGAAATGCTTGGGAGCAGGAGCTGGAGGAGTGAAGTGTGGCTCTGTTACAGCTCATCTCCTTGCAAATTACCTGTGTGTTTGCCAGTGTGAGGCCTAGGAAATGTCTGCAGGTTTGCACATTAAAGAAAAAAAAAGCAACTCCAAAATGGGTTTTGTAATATTAACCTTCCAAAGCCCAGCAAGGTGAGCCTTCTGTGTTTTGGAAGTGAGGATAAGGCAGAGGAATGGCTATGAAATGTTTTTCTATTTTTTTAAGTGGAAGTTTCGACTGTCACTGAGTCATTTCATATTAATAAGGTTTGTAAGAAAATAGGATTTTCAGATTACACTTTTAAAGTCCCATGTTCCCACTGTGTTTTAGGGAAGAGTGGAAGCACATGTTACCCTTAGGACTAAGTGAAACCAGAATTTTCGTTTTAGTTTGGACAGTCTTTACTGACACTCGGCTCCTGGTTTTGGCATTCCTGAAAGGGAAAAGTGGAATGAAAAAGGGGAAAAAATTTCCAGTCAACATTTGGTTTGAATTTACATACAACTTTAGAAAATAATGGGAAAAAGGAAAAAGGTACCATTATAATTACAGTGTAGCTTCACTTTACCCTCAGAAAAATTAGCTATTCTGTAAATCTCCCCTATGCCTTTCTTTCTACATGCTTCATCAGTATCTGTTATTTTATCCCAGTAAATAATGATTTAAATGGAGGGAACTTAGCAATACGGAAATGTTTGGATTGGCATATAGAAAATTGTGCTTCATTATTTATTTTACTTGTTTTAGTTATTTTATAAATTGAATAGCCCCCCCCATTCCTTCAGAAAACAGAAAAAAGCTCAGATATTATAGGTTATCTCCTCTCTGGTACAGATCCACAGATTGAAGGTCTAGTCTGTTCTATTCAAGACATTGTAAGAAAAGATCTGAATTAGGCTAAAGAAGGCCTTTTATTCTAAGGCCTCAGTTGCCCTTTGCAGAGCAGTGCTATCAAGGAGCTTGTGGTATATATGGAGATATATGTAAATATGAGTGTATATGTGTTGGACTACTTTATGAGAAGTTGATGTCTCAGTCCATCTCATATAACACCTTGAATCATTATGATGCAGGAAGAAACAATTCTGAGCATTGAAGTATAAGTTATACAAGGCTTAATTCATAAATAATAACTAAAACTATAATTTTGATCTGGTGATAAACTTTCCTAGAAGGAGTAGTTTAATTACCAAGATCGGCGCTGACGTTTGAAGTTGACAGTAGGGTTCAACTCATTAATGTTTCCATTTTGCATGTGCCATTTACTCTGCTTTTTGAATTTTCTGAACATAAGTCGGGGCCACCTCAGGATGTGTATGCTTAGTATTAGATGCATGCTGAAGCACAGCACTGAAGTAGGCTTTGAGTTTCACTAAAATCAATCTTCTTGATGAAAAACGTGTCATCTCTGAGGCATCCTGGTGCTTCAAAGTTCATTTTAGGACAAAGGATGCATAAGCTTCTTATTACAGAACACACAAATGCTGCCATTTATACTGAGCCCTGCACCTCAGTATTTTGTTTTATAGGACTCTTAGAAATATCACAGGCCTGAGGATATATTTGAAAAGCTTCCTCTCCCTTTCATGATGATGTAAAGGTAGTGTTCATGGGTTTGACGCTCTTGGAATGAATTTGATCACTGCAGCTAGATTGCATGTCAAAAATGTTATCTCCATTATTTCAGTGAAATCCTGACTACGTGGTTAAGATGGTGGCAGCCTCAAGGAGTACGTATCCCACTCACTTGGAGAGGACATTAAACTCCTGATATTTATGTTGGCTGGCCTGCATGCTTGTTTTAAACATAGCCTGTTTGGATCTTTTGGACCACTTTTCAGATTTGGGGCTGAATCTTGGTGAAAAAATGAAATGTTTGTCAACTACTCTCAAAAGCGAGATACCGAGGCTTACAATGTCTCAAAGTCTATGATACTTTTGGGAAACACATTGCTGCACTTGATAAGTGCTTGCTTGTTCTGCTTGCACTACTACCTCTGAAGCTGCACGTGCATCAGTCCCTGTGATTAAAATACATTTAGTGGATTATTTTGGTGCACAGTTCAGTAAACGCATACATCTGTTTGTATGAGTGTGAATATCACCTTTAATTATTAAATGGGGACTGCTACATGAGTAAAAACATCTGGAAAACTCAGAGTTAATTTGGAAGTGGAGAGAGCATTTTTCTTTGCAAACTTCTGGGAGCAAGGAAGGTATTTTACACCAACTGGCAAAGAGCTTATAGGGCACACTTCCAAACCTTCAGAAAAAGTTTCCCACAAAGACCTTTTTTTTTTTTTTTTTTAAAGTCATGCTGCAGGAATTAAGTTGGAGATATCACTGACCGAAAGGACATTTTTTCTGAATGAGCCGAGAACCAAAGGAAATGACTCCGGGGTTTGAAATCCTTTTATTTCCTCTGTGGAAGATATCTGTGCAGCTGAAATGAACCATTCTGGCTGGCTCCAAGCCAAACTTTATGGGAACTGAGATTAGGAAGTTCTATGGTCAAAATAGCCATTGAACAAATTGCTTCCAGTATAAAGCCTCAAATTTCCTGATAAAGCTACAGTGTTTAACCCTTGTTTTTCACTTGGGTGAACAGCCTGCCTGTTGTTAGGCACAAAGTGTTTATCCAGTTGTGGTCCCTGCAGTGCTTTCAGAATTGTCTGCAAGAGTTTTGCTGTTTTTTTACTTTTATGTGAGGTAGGCAAAGCAAACCCCAGAAAAAAAATGTTAGAACAGTTTTGGGTGATGCTTCCCACTTAAGATAGCAGGAAAAGTGCTATAAACAAGACATCAGATTGCCAACCGCAGTGTATGGCATTTTCGTCTTGAAGCCCTTTCTGAAGGGATGCTTTATTTTGTTTTATGATGGTGTTAGCTGGCTTGCTTGGCCTTCGTGAACTAAATGAAGAGGCAGCAGCAATAGCAGCTGTTCCTCTGAACTGCACTATTGACTCCAGAAAGTGCTCAAAAGCAGAGTGCTCTGACTGGAGCACCAAGCCTGGCCTCTGAACAGTATGGCATGGGCTTGCTTCTCTCCAAACAAAATTACCTGATTTAGACAACAAAATGCTATGATTTCGGTTATGGATTTCTTTTGCTGTTGCCTTCAAACTGGATGCCTGGAAGGGTGGCAAAGAGAGCTGTTACTGGAATTGGGAGAACAGACCAGGTCTGCTGATGTGTCCTTACCTGGCTGTGCTTGGAACTACACTGGGCCGGGCACTTCTGCCAGCTACCTGTGCCCCAATCCCCTTGTGCACATGCTCATCTCTTTTCCACGTGGGCAGTGCTTCTGAGCAGAGCTTGTGCCATGTGTGTGTAGGCTGTGTTTTGGGCAGTTCTTGAAGAGGATGTTGGTAATTGCACTGTAGTCATGGAGCTGAGACAGGATGTGGCCGCATCCGCTCGCTCTGTCCCTACCAGCACTGTTTTGTTCCCCAAAGCGTGTGTGCCTTTGTGCATACTTCGTGTTTCACGCATTAATGCCTTTGCGCAACCTAAATTTAAAAGTCCTAAATCTTAGACAGGTGTTTCCATCATTTCACCTGAGAGACTAATTCCCGAAATAATAAAACTCATTATTAGTAAGTTTTTTTCTTTATACTCAGCCTAAATTTTGCTTTTCCTAATTTAATCCCACTACTCTTCATTATCCTTCCTCCCCTACCTCTGGGCACCACACTAATTAATTCATCTCCCTCTTTGGTTTTTGCTTCTTACCCTTCAATATTATAGTTCAATGTTAAAATGCACTCCTCTTTTCTTGTATTTACTCAGCCCAACAGATATATTTGAGCTCCAGCAATCTTTCCTTGTAAAACTTTCTGCTGACCTCTATTCAATGTTGTTGTTCATCAGTGAACAAACCCTCTGGTTTGTTTACAAATTGCTGGTATGAAACTGATCAGAACAAGATGCATTACCCTAGGTAAGTGTGTGAGTGACATTGTAAACTGGGATTTTATATATCAGTGCCTTTAAACCATTTTTGTTTGCTTTTTCTTGGGTGCTTTTTTTGTGGTTGTTGTTTTTTGGTTTTTTTATTTAAAGGCAGATTGATTGTAGTTTTTATGATCTGATATGAAATCAAACCAGAGTCTGACACTTCTTAGATGTATTTAGGAAGTCCTATTTAGTAAGTATTTAGGGCATAGGTGATTTTAATAATTTGATGATTTTTTTTCGATGTGATATATATGTGGGTGTCCTGGCTGAACCTTTCTAAAGTCTCAGCTTGCATCTCTCTCCTTTTCCATCACTGCTATTTCTGGAATGGTTTCTTAACATTTTGAGGCCCCTTCTTTACTCTTCTACCTTTTGTTGGTTAAATAAGTACTTAGACTCTCTGTTCCTTAATGACATTCTATCTTATATTTGTACACAGTTATCACATCTGCCCTCCCTCATTTTTTATTTTTCCTGCTATTATCATCTGTGTCCTAGATATTACATGCCAGTTGCAGGTAAACTTTAACAACTCATTAAGGAAACAAATGCTGAGTCTGTCATTAGTCATCTGAACCTTGACAAAACCATCATTTCTTCTCTTCCTTCCATGGGTATTAATAGACAGGCTTGGACCCCTCAAATGAATCTTTTGGCCTTAAAAAATGGGACTTTACACCCTAAAAATAGGTCTTTGAATGCTCCAGATAAGGTACTAAACATGAAGAACATGAGGCTTTGAGTTGTGAGGAGATTTTACCCTGAAATGAGGCTTTGTCCATACACAGGAGGCTTTCGAGGTGAGGAGCAACGCTTTGGACTCTAAAAGTAAGGATCTGGGCTGTAATAGAGAGCCTTTGAGACTCAGAGGGGACCTTATAACTCTCAAAAACTACCTGAAAGGAGGTTGTAGCAAGGGGGGGGTCAGTGTTTCCTCCCAAGTAACAAGCAACAGGATGAGAGAAAACTGCCTCAAGTTGTGCCAGGGGAGGTTTAGATTGGATGTTTGGACAAAAATCTGCACTGAAGGAGTGTTCAGGTATTGGAACAGGCTGTTCAGGTTAGTTTTGAACCTGAATAACTCTCTGGAGTTATTCAAAAAAACCACGTGGATGTGGCACTTGCGGACACGATCTAGCAGTGAACGTGATGGTGCTGGGTTAATGATGATCTCAGAGGACTTTTTCAACTTTAATGATTCTATGAAGGAGGGCACTTAGGATAATTTTTACATTTAAAAGTCTGCCGTCCAGTTTCAAAGGGAGCACAGAATCATCACATATTGCCAATCACCTTAAAGATAAGAAAAAAAAAGACCCAACCAAACCCAAGTAGTAAAAAAAATAAAACCAAGCCCATGTCTCAGCTGATGAGCAAATAAAGGCTGGAAAGAGCATGTCCTTGCCATTTGGCAAATATGGTATATTCCACTACAAAAAGTAGGACTGATTTTCATGAAAAGCTTTTAATGAAAATAATAAAGCCTTTCTTAGAGATGAGGACTGTTAAGATATGTTGGCCAACTCCTTCTCCAAAAAGTCCTGTAAATTATTGTCTGAAAGTTCTCCAGGACTTAGTATTTTGATAGAATGAATAACAGAAAAGTAATCTGGTTTTCTGTCACCTGACAAAGAGGGGATCCTCTCTGGACCATGTTTCCGTGGTTGATTAGGAAGAAAGGCCAAGCTGTGCAAAAGCACTGATGATACTACTTGGCCTGAGGAAAATTGCCGTAGGCCATTAATAAATGCTAAGCAGGAAAATTAAGAACAAGGAGTACTCTCAAAGAATGCTCTAAATCCATGCATTTTAAGTCTTTACCTTAGAGATTACAGAAGAGTCCTAATGGATGCTACAGGAAGTTTGAGTAAGCTCAAACTGGAGAACTGTTATAAATAATGGGCTACTGGTCACTTCAGAGTTAATAGACTTGTGAAGTGGTTTTGCAGTGTTTCTGTTTAAATGGATCAGCAATAGGACTAAATTATTAATAGTGAGAAATTTTATTCCTTATAAGAGTTTAATGAATTTAAGATCTCCTCACAGGTGGTCTATTAGTCTATTTTGAGATCCTTTCAAGGAAACTGAAGCTACAGGAGGAGGGAGGGTGAGGTTGTCTTTTAACCACAGTCTCAGAGGGAAGTGTTGGCAAAGCTAGGATTAAACCTTCTGAGTTTTCTATGCTGTCTCATGTGCATCTCACAAAACTCTTTACAACTATCTCCAGGAGGTAAAGAATTCATAAAACTCATTTAGACCAGAAAAAGCCTGCATTAATCGGTGTAGTTAAAAAAACTAAAGCAGGGAGTCACGGCAAGTGAAATAAAATTACTGAATGATACATATGAAGTCTGCATTTTAAAATCCTGTGTAGTAAACCTGAGTTTCAGAAAGGAGATGCCCCCTTTTTCATGTTGCACAGTTGTAGGGAAACATAATGATTTCTGGCCATGCAAACTACTAGAAGGGCTATGAAAATTCCAAATTTATCCACTAAAAACATGCAAGAGTATACCTCATACAAATTACAGCTACAGTGACTCAGGAAAATAAAAATATAGAAGCGGTGATGGATAAACAGTTGCAGATATGTTCCCACGCACATGCTTTTGAATTGATAATGAGTTTATTGTGGCCATACATCCTTGTGGTCCTTCTCCATTACTTTTTGAATGCAGTGAGTTTCCCAGTTGTCATTGTTTATGGACAGTACTATTTAGATTAGTGTGAGACACATAGTAGTCTTGGAGGGAGGACAGTATTCCACCAGCGTTTGCCATCAGAAAGCAGGGGTGTGTGATAGTACTTTGCTCTTTTAAGTTTAAACTCAACACTCTCAGCACTTCATTTTTTTCTAGAGAGAATCAAGTAAACTGCTGAATGTAATGTTACACAATGAAAGGCTTTTGATAGCTAAATAAAAAGCAGACATTTGTAGTTCCTTTTAAATGATTGACTGAAATGATGTCAGTCAATGTTGTTCCTAGAAAAGCTTAAATATGTAAGTATATGCGATGTAAGAACAGACATAAAATTTCGTATTTAAGTAAGCTGCTTTCTTGTGTAATTATATCATTGAACTAGTTCTGAAGTAGTGTTGCCATGGCAAATTGCTATACATTCTTTGCTAATATTATAAATATACTCCAATCGTTCTAAAAAGATGCATTGTTTCAAACTGGACATTTCTGGAGGGCTGAGCTTGAAGAAATTTGTACTAAAATATCTGGTGAAATATTGGTGCTTATACTTCTACAGACATGGTAGTACATTTTTCTGATTTGTAAACACTTTTGAAAAACATTGAATTTTCATTTGAACATTTGTTAGTAAAACAATAATTATTTAAAATGTTCCTTTCATGGGTAGTTTAAATCACTACATATGCCTGTTTTGCACATGGAAAATACTGTAGGTGTGTAGCTTGGGAATGAACACATGGAAGGTATAAACTCTCTTGACCTATGAATATCTTCTTATCAGACCTATAGTCAAAAGTGCAGGGTTTGCAGTAATTCTTATCAGTCCATCTTTAGTTTCTACCTTTTTTTTTTTGTAACTTGCGATCTGATTTCCTAATCTACTGTTGCAAGCAAAGCTAAAACACAAACCCCGTGGGTGTCTCTGTCCCCATATTTATGTCTTCTAAATTGCTGTTCCTTAACTGATAACTCTTTTCTTTAAACCACCCAGGCAGAGGTAATGCCAGTGGAAATCAAGAGTCATTCTTCCACTGTCATCAGTTAATACATTGCCATGAAGCTTGTTTGGTAGTAGCAAGCCCCTCAGTGCTCAGAGGTGTAAGATCCTGCAGAAGGATCGAGGCAGAGCTGGCGCTGCCACCTTTCAAACAAAAGGATTAGAAGTGACAGTGAGCTCTTCTTTTGACTGACTTAAAACAATCGCTATCAAAATGATTATAGTCATGCTGCATTCAGTCATTTTGTGCTCTGTATGCTAGCACCGGTGATGGGATAGAGGAGAGGGTGTATTATCTGCGCTGGGCTATGTAGTTGGGAATCTGCTAGTCACTTGTCTCCCGTGTTGTTATTTCCAGTAATATTCTTCATGTTGAAGCTTGTTCCAATGTCTAAAGTACTGCGGAGAGGTGATGAAATTCTCCTTGCAGCACTCTCCACGTATTTTTTTTGAGTGACAGGTTGCTTAGCTTCTCTCTGCTTCAGTGTTTCCCCATATGGTATAAATGAGGATTATCTGTCTATCTTGGATTCCTCCATGGCTTGCATTGCTGAAGTATCTGAGTGCCTCCTGGTCTTGGATACATTTGATCTCCCAGCACCCCAGGATGTGGGAGACGTACTGTTGATCCCATTTTACAGAATTTTAAAGCAAGTCTGTGGTAGAGCAGATTTTCCAGGACAGTGTTTGTTATAAGACGTTTTTCCCTCTAACCATATATGATACCTAGAGATGGTGGAGGATCCTGACAGTAACATTTGCTTTTTTTATTATCCTCCTGGGTGAAGGTGTCAGTTGGGTAGCTGAGTCAGCTAAATAACTATTGCCTCTTGTAGCCAAGGTAGGCCCTGCTTACATTATAACCAGGACAATCTTTCAGGAAATATGCTGTGACACTGACTACACCACTGGCATTTCTCAGTAAACTGTAGGTATTCCTAATCGGATTAGAGCTGGGTGGCCAAAACTGCTGTTCACACAGAATCACAGAATGGGTCAGGTTGGAAGGGACCTCAGTGGGGTCATCTGGTCCAACCTCCCTGCTTGAGCAGGGCCATCCCAGAGCACATGGCACAGGATTCTGTCCAGGCGGTTCTGGAATATCTCCAGTGAGGGGGACCCCACACCCTCTCAGGGCAATCTGTTCTTTACCTGCGTGGTAAAGAAGTTCTTCCTCATATTCAGGTGGAACTTCGTGCATCAGACTCTGCTTGTTGCCTCTTATCCTATTGCTTGGCAGCACTGAGGAGAGCCCGGCTCCATCCTCTTGGCATCCCCTCTTTAGATCTTTATATACATTGGTGAGGTCCTCTCTCAGTCTTTTCTTGTCAAAACTGAACAGGCCCAGCTCCCTCAGACTATTTTTTAA
Source organism: Machaerirhynchus nigripectus (assembly GCA_013397975.1). Lineage (NCBI taxonomy): Eukaryota > Metazoa > Chordata > Aves > Passeriformes > Dicruridae > Machaerirhynchus > Machaerirhynchus nigripectus. Next base: position 152,065 of record VZRQ01008075.1, on the reverse strand, counting down.
AGATAAATGCTGCAGTCCCAAGTAGCTCCAGTAATGCAGCCACTGCATTTCCTGTGCTAAAGCAGACCAAGACCAGGGAATGAACATAACCTTTCTCTCTATCTGGGAAATGGTGCCCAGTGTAAGGATGGAAATATGACCAAGTTTTTGGTAATATTTAAAATGTAGTCAGTCTTGTGTTCAACATGAATTTAATAATAACATATAGCTCAAGTAGAATAAAGTAAGTGTTTTGAATTTGTTATGCAATACTGACATGTTCTGCAGCACCAGAGAGTGTCACGTGTCAGTGTTCCAAACTTACAGGAATGATTGCTGTCTTTGTGGTTGAAGCTGATGTCTTTCTTTCCCAAACAAATTATCTTGGGGATGAGTACGTGGGAATGAGCTTGCCCTGATTCTTGTAGCAAGCTGTGAAGCAGCTGGGGGGAAGAAGCCCCAAGGAAAGCAAGTACTGTCCTGGGAGGTGTTGGAGATGTTCCCAGTTTTGTGGGGAAACAGGATCCAACCTCAAGCTCAGCCTTGCAACTCTGTTTTTTTCCTTTAATCAGCAGATTACCAGGGTAAACACATTTGTTTCAGGGACACTGCAAGACAGGAATATATTCCAGTGCTGTGATCAAATGGCTTCCCAAACTCTATGTACAAAACTCATTGGGAAGCAGAGATCTTAATTCAGTACCACCGATGTCTTTTATTTCCTTAAAGCATGGGAGTATTTCAGAACAACAGCCCTCCACATTTGTTCCTGTTTTCTTCAGCTCTCTCCTCTGCCAGCTGTCTCGTCAGGCAACAGGTACTAGGACTTGCTCGTTTTGGGACACGTGTTTTTTGAAGATACCTGTACTTTCTTTCCATGCTTCAGATTTGCCCACAAAATTGAAATTGGACAAACTATTTGGCTGCTTAGGGTATGCTTACATTTGCAGGGGCTATTTGCTTTGTGTTCGTGCAGAACATTGTGTTTGTATAAGCATACTTATTTTGGTTGGGTTTTTGTTAAGCCTAGGGGAGATTTGGAATTGCCCAGCATCTACTACCTGAGGCTTATGTCTGTTACTCTTGCATTGCCCAAAGTGCATCCATAAAAAAGTTCAGGGATTGCTATTTTTGTCCTTGCTCAGGGTGACATGCACACACATCTGCGCCTCCTGTGGTGTCTGTGCAGGGTGATCCCAGGGCATGGAAGGATGAGCTTTTTCAAGGCCCCAGTTTACTCTGAAGGCTTTTCAGTATGTGTGCTGTGAGCTGGTGCTCAGCCCTCATTTCCTCCCTCCTGCTAGAGCCAAGGACAAACTCCTATCTCTCAATACATTAAACCAGTCAATGTTTGACATAAGCAACCAAAAGACTGATGAATAGAATGTGAAGCAGCTGGGTTTGGGGGTGTGTTATTTTGTTATTGATAGGCCACCACTTTTTTAACAACAAAACCTGTTTCAAAGGTGTCTGTTCAGTGGTTATTTAAGGTGTTTTAAAAAACAAGTTCTGACATGAATGCCTATAGTGACTTGTCCTGCAAGTGACTAGTTATATGCAAATCCATAGATTTCCATCATTAATTACTTTTAATAGAGGTGCTAGAAGGAGACTTGATGCATGCATTTCCAGCAATTTTATAAAAACATTTTTTGGCAGCAGTAGAGCATTTGAAGGTCAGGTATCCACTGTTCTGCTCTGAAGCATGACAGGACACTTGTCAGTATTTACCTGGGATTATAGCCAGAGCTCTGGGCATGGAAGGATCATTCTTAGATACCGTAGAGTTTCTCTGTTGATCTAGATCCTGCAGAAATGAATACTTGGCCACCTTCTAGGTGTTTGCAACTGGTTCCCCTCTTTCTAACTCCTGCCCTCACTTGCATCTTTTCCTCTGCCTGCTTTTACAGAGAAGGCAGCCCACTTCAGCTGAAATTTTGCAAAATCTCATTTCCTTCATTAAAGGCCTTCTTAAATCACAGCTTAGGGGTTTTTTTTTTGGTACCTGAAATATTCTTTTCAAAGCCTTCTGCCTTTGTATAAGCCTTATATTTTCTAATAATTTTGTGTTCTATTTTTATCTGAAACAATGCAAAGGGCTGAAATTTTGGGACTACTGATGTACATATAGGAGGAGGCCATTCTTGACTATCAAATCACTTTAAATATCTTCTCTTACAAGTGGCAATAATTAATAATTAGGAAAGGGAAAATCTATTTTCTAATTATTTATTTGGCAGGAAGCTTTTTCTAGGAAGATAAGTAAATACTAAGTAAATACCAAAGGAACAGTGGGTTGAAAAATATTGTGCAAAGTTTATGTAAACAAATTATGTTAAGATAAACAAAAAAATCCAGAATGTGGGCTTTTGGCTCTTGACTAATGTGCTTTTCCGGTGTTTTGCAGGACAGGATCACTCAGTTACACCATGCTGAGTATAAAACCCTTCTAAGGCTTTGTGCATCTGTTTCTGGAACTCTCTCACCCAAGATATGTTTTTATTTAAAAATCCTGATGTGTATCAGTAAGTGCAATGGGCAAGTAGGTCTTGATGTAACCTTGAGGTCACTGGAAATATACCAGAGAGGACTTTGGTCCCAGCATCTCTTCTCACAGATGGCCACCCAAGTGCAGTAGCAGTGTATTCATAAGCATGGATATTTGTTTTCATCTATCTTTTAGGGTAAGCTTAGCACTTGTTGAACTCACATATCCATTGTGTGACAGACAGGGCAAAAGCTCTGTATTCAAAAGTGGAGTAGGAAATGAAGAAGAATCACATCCTGATTCATAACGTAGGGCAGACCAATTCCTGCTTTCTTTAACATTTAAAGAAAAAAGCAGATTTTTTTTAAAGCTTCAGGACTATTATTTGAAGCTTACACATAGTTGTGGCCCTTAGAATCATCAGACATGGAGTTCATATGGAAGGATTTCTATATAATTTAGTTTTAATCCACAGACTTTTTATTTTGTTTCTGGATTCTAGAGTGCAACAAGAACCCACATTGTGTCAAAAATAAACAGGATTAAACTTCAGGGAAAGAAGAGACTCCAGTGCCTAAATCAGGAGGTCATAATTACATATGGCAAATACATGTGTTTAGTAGGTTTTTGGTTTTGGAATCCAGAATCTGGTGGCAAGGATAACATAGTGGTTATTTATCGGCGCTAGCCCCAAATACTCTGTTAGACTTACATCCCACAATAAAGTAACTTGTGGATTTGCATTTTCAGTGTGTTTTGAGTGTTTGTTTCAGTTCTTTAACAGTGCAGTGATTCAGCTATCCTGAAATAACACATGGATAACAGCTGTAGGAAATCATGCAAAAATTTTATTAAGCACTAGACTCTGAAATTGCCTTTTTCCACTACAAATGCACTGACATCTGGGTCATATCTTCTGGTTAATTCCAACGTGCCTGACAGTGTAACAACAAATGAAGAAAACAACATAGAATGCACAAAAGAAGGAAATAGCAAATCAGTGTTCCTTGTGTTTCAGATACTGTATTCCAGAATAACCTTCAGATTTTCCTAATAAATCAAACTGAAGTTCTGAATTCTAGAGGGGATGACTACGGAAAGTCACTATGACAGAGCTGGCTATGACTATAACAAAGTTCTGAGGTTTATTATTTTCTACCAGTCAAGACTGCAGAAAGTTATGTCCAGAAGGTAGAAGCAGGTGTCCTCCACAGGTCTTGTTACTGAGCAGTGAAAATAAAAGGGATCAGAAACCACTGGCAACTTTTCTGCAAGCTTTTACAGTTATAGATAGTCATAATTTCAAACAGACTGTAACAGACAGCAACAGAAGTGCCAGCTGTGTAATGATTGACTGTCTGGATAGCCTAAAATTTATATCTATGCAATTCTTTTTTCTTTATAAAATTGAGATTTGTATGTCCACATCATACATAAGCTTTTGAGCACTAGTCTGTCTTTTTATTCACAGAGGTTAACATGAGAAAAATGTCGGTGTCCTTAGAAGTGAAAAAATACTGCAATGAAATAGGCAGTCTTTCTTCAGCTGGTAGTTTAATATGTATAACGTTTCATTAGTTAAAAAACATATTTATTACAGGCTTCATATTATCAGTGACAGCTCGGTAGTATAAACCTGTTGTAAGACATATTCCTTGTAATATTAGCATAAATTCTGCAGTTCCAAGTGAGATTAAAGTGAGGCTAGATAAAAATAATACTTACAGAAGATAGAGCTGGGAAGAATTTATCTAGTCCATCCACCTGATCGTAAGGCAGGCTGATTCATTTTGTAGTTATTCCTACATCCTGTCCCCAGAAAGTTCCATGATTGGGATTTCTAAACATTACTCGGCAATGCATACTATGTTTACCCACATGGTTCGGGGGTTTTTTTGACACCCAATCTATTTTCTTTGCTGTATTTTGGGCTACTGTTCCCAGTGAACAAGGAAACATAATTTTATCTTTATACATTGCAGCAACTGGTAATTTGCCAGATGACTGTCATCCTGTCTCTGCTCTGCCTTGTCCAGCAACTGGACCCTGAATTTTTCAGTCTTTCCACTTAGCTCATACCATCTAAGCTTGTAATTATTCTTCTGTTCTACTCTGGACTTAACCAGTTGGTCATGAAATGTGGCTTTCAGAAAAGGGCACGAACCTCCAAACTGAACAATGGAAAGATTATTGTAGTTGGTGTCTGCACCACCTTCCTGGTTACTCATTGCAGTAAGGTCTGCTCTTTGCTGCTCTGATGGCAGTGGTCACTTTGTTAGCACTGTTAACTCCAGCATGTGTTTTTCAAAGCTGTTGCCAGGCAGTCATTCCCCTGCTTAGTGAAAAGTATGTCCCTAGTATGACCTAAGCATCATATTAGATTACTTTTGTTGCAAAATCCCTTCTTACCACTTTTTTTTCCTTCTTGCTGTTTATATGGTAAAGTCAACAAAAGAAGGAGAGAGGGAGCAAATGAAGACTCATATGAACAAGTTACTGTGAAGCAGCAAGTTCTTGCATGCTCCTCAGGGACTGTTCAGGTCCACACACATCTCAGGACATTGGGGTAAAAGCACATTATTTACCGGAGAGATGGTAAATTAGCATGGTTTATCAGCAAAGGAGCAACAAGCTGCTTTGCATTTTTTATGGAGTGAGAACTTGCAAAAGGGGTAGCAAAATAGATGACAGATAGTAATTTATTCCTGTATTGCTACTTTGGTTTCATTCTGAACTATAAGAAAAAATAATTAACCACATTTTAAATATGAAGGCCTTTATAAGCCTACCTTATAATGTAGTGGAAAAGTCTCCTAATTGAAACTAGAAATTGTATGGCTGAATTTAAAATTGTGAAGTATTTTTATTCTTTCTATTTATTAGTGATACTTTTTGAGCCAACTGACTTCAGAGCACTCCGAAATTTTCTGGCAGTAAGGAAATAGAATCTTTCTATTTTTAATAATTCAGTTGAAATTTTTAGTCATCCAGTTAAAATTACTTGGAGAGGAATACACAGTCCTGTTCTAGAAAGTCATATTTGAGCTAAATCTTATTTAAGGATTTTTTCCTTACGTGAAAAATAAATTTGTAACCTTTTTTAAAGAGGGTGAGAGGGGAGAGGAAGAAGAGACATCCCCCAAAGCTGCATACAGTAAAATTGAAGGGATGGCTACAGACAGATCTTCCCACACAAGACACGTTTTTGTGTTCTCTGTATGCACAAAGGCTATTTCAAGTGAGGAAAGGGATTTGGTTTTGAGCACTTGATGTGATCTCTAAAGAGCCTTCATATCTCTGCTCAAAGTCCTACTTTGGAGATTTTTCAGTGAAAAACATCTTCTGGTACTTGCAGTGCCACCACATTTAGCTGCCTGCAAGCTACTGCTTCTCACAACAGTTAACTCAGAAGTGCTCATGAAACTCATCGGTTCTACTCATACTTAGTATTTCATGGCGTCAGTGCACATACAAACGTTCTGGAAATGCCATTATTTCCTATCCATGTGTGGGTTTAATGGGATTTCCGAATAGTTCAAGAGCTCATTTTTTCCGAGATGCTGAGAGAAACATGAACTCAATCACACAGTGGCTCTGGATTGCTTTACCTGAGCTTTTTGTATTGGTTCATCATCTGTTGATGTGCAGTATGAAGCAGTGGACAGTGTCTAAGGAGAGAATAAAAATATCCTTTAATTGAGTAAAAAGTCAATAAAACACATTTTTAAAATGAGCCTGAAGGCACGAGCTATTTTTCATAAGCTTGGCTCTTTCTTTTTCAGTCTTCTTTTCTCTCCAGTCAGGTTTTGTTATTAAGCACTGTGGCTTTTTAATCAAAGCCCACAGTTACCCGGAGTACATTTTTATGCTGGCTCTGCCCCAAGTGCAGGCTGCCGAGGCTGCACATCGACAGAGAGCCCAGAGAAGCGTTCCTCAACTTGGACCTTTTGTCCCAGCTTACTTCCTGTTGACCGGCGCGTGGCCCTTTGCCTGGCTTCTTGTCAGGTTGTTCACACAGAAGAGAGTTCAGTGTTTCTAAGGGCAGCAAAATCTTGAAGCAGATTAAAACTAGTATGTGGTGCTCTTGGAGCAGGAATACCAGCTTTTCCCTTTGTGGGTTTGCTAAAGGACAAAGGTCACAAGGACGAGATAGAGTGGTTTGGTATGCTGGGGTGTAATTACACTCCTGCCAGGGAAGAACAGCACAAGATATTTACTGGCTGACTGTTCTCCTTAATGGCAGTGTTGAATCTCTGACCATGTGTAAAACCTCATGAAAATGTACTATTACTTGTCAGAATACAATTTTAATACAGTTGCTGCAGCTCTGTTGCAATATGTCCAGCCTAAGCATGGCCTTCAGTAGCTGGAGGAAAGAACTGTGTTTGGACACGTCCTTTAATGCAAAGCTTGTTGCAGGATGTGTTTGTCATATTATCTGTAACATCTCACTGTCTAGCTCGTTTCCTCTGCTACATGCATGTATCAGTATATGCTTATATGTGCATATGAATATGTATAATAACTTTAGTGTTTATCACAGGGATAAATATATAGCTGTAGCTGCAGTCATGCACTGATCAAACAGGGAGCACTGAAAAAGTCATTGGTGCCCCAAAGCTTTTCTCTTCTCTTGTCTTCCAGCTGTGTGAGCTGGACTAGAGAAAGTCACTGCTACTCCCTGTGAGCATTAGAGGCTTTGCCTTGCCTTTTTAGTGCTTATGGGAGGGAGGAAAAGTATTGTAGTGAAAGCCTCTCTGCTCAGGGAATCCCGTGTGCATCCCATCCTCCTGGCACACCAGTATTTTACTGCTGTCCCGAGCTATGAACGGGAGATTCCTTAACTACCTGGTCTGGAGGATGATTCAGGAGAGTAAGATGAAGGCTTACAGAATTAAATAAAGAAAAGGAAGATGAGGCTGGACATGCAAACCTCACTTTTGGAGAGCAGGCATGTGTCACAGGCTGCTGAGGGCAGTGGCCAGGCATTGCTATGAGTCACCTCACTGAACGCGACAGGGCATGGGACACAAATGCCTGTTTATACAGGCAGGGGTGGGAAGAATTAAGCCTGCATTTTCCATGCCAAGAGCTCAGTGTGCTGAATAAAGATCAATCTAGGTCCAAAAAATGTTGAAGAGCTTTACGTGTATCTGAGTGTGTGATTTTGAAGATTGAAAACTTAGCTTTTTCAGTAAGTTTTGAGGATACATCCAGGTTAAATTTAGTAGGAAGGAGCATGCTTGTATGAGGTTTTATTAGGAAGCTGGCTCAGAGCAATACAGAAGTAGGTTATGAGTCCTAGTGTGTGTCTCTCTCATTCCTCATTTCTGTGCCTACGTTCCTGGGGGACTCCTTCATATCACGAAGCCCATTTGACTTATGACCTAAGACAGATTCTTTTCCCAGCTCAACAGAGGTGAAAGGCTAGGGCAGTGTCCCACAACCAACCTAGCTTCCACATTTTTTTCCAATCTGAAACATTTCGGTACTTGCAGATAATTTTTGAGTGTCAACACACTGCTTCCAGTGGCTGGCGGATAAGGGGAAATTGTGAGGTTAATTAAACATTTCCAAAAAATTGCAAAAAAATTATAAATAGTTATTAATACTAAACTTTTTAGAAAATTAAAAAAATTGGTCATATTTATAATTGAAGAAAGCCATTAATTGTTCCTATCATTTATCAATATAATTTAATTTATTGCTGGCATTTTCCCCCTTTATACATTCCTGGTATTGTTGTATTTTTAAGAGCATAGCTTTCAAATTATCATAAAGGAAGAGAAGTAATGCTTTATACTTATGGGAACAAACATTGTTAAATATGGAAAATTAAGATGTCTTAATTTTTTTTCTTTTGCTTTTTTAAACTGTTTGTTTCAAAAAAATTTTCCCCTTTGTAAAATGCTTTTATGTTAATAAGTAGCTGAGCTTATTATATGTGGAAAATCATCCTTCTCCCAGATGTTAGGACTCAAGAACCATCCTTTTTAAGGGGCCAGACTAGCTATCTATGCATTTATGTCTCTGATTTTCATGTCATCTTTATGGTTTTGGCATGGGCAGCCAGACAAATTAGCCTCCTTGAATCCACTTTTTCCCTCAGCTTCCAAGGTTTTAGGTACCTGAGAATCCCTTTGAAACCTACATCTTGGTCTGTAGAGTTATGGTGCTAATGGATCACATATAGTAAAAAGGACCAAATTGCCCTAGAAATACACAGAGGTTAAAAAAAAAGAGAGGGGATTGGATTGTGATATAGAAGACAAAAGAAGGCAATATATGTGTTCGCTGGAAAATTTTAGTGTCTTTGGGCAAGACCAGTGGGCAGCAGTGGTGGCTGCAAACTGAGATCATGGAGGGACTGTTCGGAGTTTGAGTGTTAGAGGGCTTCTTTGACATTTGTCCTTTTTTGAAGGACTACGAAGGAAACACAGTGATATCATAAGTGAATGCAGCTACGAGGCAGCCTTTAGCTCGGCCCCAGTGTCACAGGATTGAAAGGCTGGTATGAAATGGATGAGCAAAGCATACTCACACTGCTGGCATGAGGGGCACCAGGAGCACAAAGCCAGCGGCTCCCAATTGGCTGAAAGGATAAACACTCAATTTGCACACACAAAGAGAATGTTTCCTTGACAAGGCAAGCTGAATTACACCCAGGGAAAATACTACATGCCCTTAGAAAAGAAATAAAAATCAATATACTGTTTCAAAATACATTTTTATTCCCGGCTTTCAGTGACTTCTGTAAGCTGCATGTCTGCTGCCTGGCTTCCAAGTCCAAGCAGCAATGATACATTAAATAGCTGTGTTTTTTAAAAAACTATCTGTTTTCTTTTTGACTTAAGTGAAATATTGAAGAATCCACTGGCAAGTGTGTTAAATTAGTTGGTTTTTATTGGATGTTGTTGATGAAAGAAGAAATATGCAGTACAGATGTGTACTTGAGTGCTCAGGGAGACCACTTTAGGTGATAGGATGTTGATCACATTGCTTGGCCTTTTGGGCCGGTTCAAAACATCTGCGCAGCTCAGCTGAGTTGTGTTTTTTACTGGTTGGATAGCAAAGCCCATCTGTCAATGCAGAGTTTGAACTAATGAGAGGACTATTTTCTTGGCTATCATGAAAAAGCCAAGAATGTGGACCATTCCCAAGCATAAATGTTCTTGGCTGTAAATATTTCAGTTACAAGTTAGGTGTAGTTACAGATAGCCATCACAAAGAGAAGACCCTCAGACTCAAGCCTCCAAATCTCTGCAACATTTTTAAAATCCAAATAGTCACTTTTTTTGCCAGTTATTTTGTCTTTGAATGTTGTGTATAAGGAGGCAGTGTCAGCTGGAACAACATTTCCGTGATTTTTTTAAAGTTAGAAATAAGCTTTTGCCTAGTACTTTCCTATGTCCTTTCGGAGTTTTGTTTCAGTCAGTTTTTTTCGCTTTGATCCAAATTTTCTGTAAGCTGCAGTCAGCATTGAATTAATACTCTTGGATGAAACAGGGGTTTCCCATCTGTTAAGTATTTTTGAGGATTTCTTCACCTACTCTGGATTGGGGTGAACCCAAGATTTTAAGAAATGGAGGCAGGGGAGAAGAGAGTGGGGGAAGAAAGAAGCTTTTTCAAATCTGAAGGAAAGCTTATATGCACAAACAAATGTTTTCCAGCTATCTGTTGGTCTAGTAAAAGGTATTTTGCCCATACCTGCGTTTCTCCTGTCCTTAGCTTGGCACTGTTAAATGTAACCATGGAGAGAAACACCCCATTCAGGGAGCACACTGAGAGGTGAAAAGCTCAGGCTGGAGCTCTGGGTCAGAATCAGCACCCAGCCTGACCCCTTCCACCCCCACTGAGGGTGTCCTGACCCCCAGGCTGCTCTGCCTCCCTTAGCTCTGTCACAGCTTTCAGTAGAAATATGATGTGGAGGTGAAAGGTCTGTGGAAACCACGATATTGTTTTGTGCTAATTTAAATGGATTGGGGTATTTTTCAGAGGAGAAATATTTGTTTGGCCATTTTCCAGCCCATTCTGCTGTTGAGCCTGCAGTATTTGTATCTGCCTTAGGAACAAGTTGCAGAAAAAAGTACTAATGCCTTGGAGAGTCGAAGTGTTGGGTTATGTAGCCCAGGAGAATGAACACGCCCATGTCCAGGGCTGCTCGCAGGCTGCACTTGGGTAGAGGAAAGCCTGGAGCAGTTTGGCAGAGTTTGTACCGGCACTAAGACTGTAAGACTAGAAATAAGTGGAGCAGTGAGAAGTTCACTAGTCTGGCCTAGAAGCCTAGAAGTTAAATTTAATCAGAAGAAGTAAGCATCCAGCTTTCAGAGATGAATTGACCAACAGCACACAGCTGTACCTGTGTGGGGCATTACAAGATACTGACTTCTGTGTGGGAAGTCAAAACCTTGCAGGCAGGAGCGTGTAGGAAGAGGTCATAGTAAGATGTGGGAAAGCCTTTGATTCAGAAATTAAATAGCTACAGTAAGTAGTATAAACACTGTAAGACATAAGGTTTATGACTGATAAGAGGATTAAAACATAGCTCTGACATGAGTCGTTATGTACCTCCCATCCTTCTCCCTCAGATAAAAGTCCCTCTTTAAGCTGAGACATTTTGGTGGTTACCAGATGAACATTAAGAGGAACATGCTGCCAAGTGTTAACTCTAAATTAAGATGTTTGTATATTAAGTGATTATCTCTTTAGGCATATACCCCCACATGAATATCTATAGAGAATCTTTTATAAATAATTATTTCAGAAAATTATAATGATAAAGTGACTTGTAAGGAAGAGAGGACAAGGACTCATTCCCTGTTGTGATGCCTTACTTATTCTGAAGAGTATAAACAAATGGTGTTATAATTAATTCTCTGGCATACCAACATACAACATACAGATTCTACCTTCAACATACAGATTTGACCAAGATTTTCTTTCTTTCTATTTTTGCTAAGTCGATATAAAAAGCCTGCTAAATCTTCCTGCTTACCTAGAAAGTATCATAGTTAAATCACAGTATCATAGTTAAAGCTGTATGTAAATGGATCACTAACTGGGGTTTCCAGAGACTGGATTTTTAAAATTTTACTCTAAGCTGTCTTGCACATCCTTCTGTGCAAAGCAGAATGCCATGTTGTGGTTGATCAGTCTCTATAAACCACTGCATCCTGTGTAATACCTCTGCTTTCTTGGATCTAAGTCATTAGGCTTTCTGAGAATACCTGGATGAAATGCTGAAGTGAAACATTCACACAGCCTGTATGTGTGCTAGATGTTTTCCTGGGCTGAAGGTATGGTAGGGTAGCAGTTGTTATCCATCCCAGCAGTCCTCTCAAAACTGATTCAGTATTTTTGCTGTACCTCATGTCAATGCTGTCAGAGACACCTCCCTTGTGATACAAAAGAGCTATCAAAGGTCCCCTGTCTGACGTCTAGCCTGACATATCATGGCCACAAGATTCTGCGATGTGCCATTGCTCCATTTAATTTTCTATAAGTAAGTGGGAACATAAAGATGTCCTTAAGATTGAGATAATGCTACTTTTTCTAACAATATCTTAGATGTGCATTCTTAAAACCCTGGGTTTCTAGAACTGAAGACACAAACCCTCAGAATCCAATTTTAGCTGCATCACTCTAAATTAGAATAATCTCTCATATCCTCAGTGTTCTCAGGTAGATATTAAGACCAGAATCTGGTCAGTAGGTTTCAATTTGAAATCTTTAGCCTGGTGACAATTTAATTGCAAGTAGATAAGCTCTGATTACCCATCAAGCTTCAAGCAGAGAGCCGCAATTTTCATCACTTTTGCTAAGATATCTGCTGACACTCTGTGTCATTGTCTAGACTCTGTGAACAGTTATAATACGAATAACATGTTAATTAATATTGTTAAAAAAACAAGACAAATTTGATGCCTCAGATGAAAATAATTTAAAGGGCATAAGAGGACAAAACTGTCATCAAACCTAAATGCATAGATAACCATAGCAGTAGTGTTTAGATAACCATAGTTATGAAATTGCAAAGGTAAACGTGGCAGGTTAATGCAGTCTACTTAAATGGTAAAATAACGTAATATTTTACGTGTATAGTTGATGGTAATGCATGAATTTTGGCAATTTCCAGAATGCTTTTTACGATCAGAAAATGTGTTTTGCCTGTCTTACTAGTTGAACAAGATGACTTTAAAGTGCTTCTAGTCTGGTGCAATAACATTAGTCCTTTGTGTAGCACAATGTCCTACAGCGAGCGTAATGACAGTGTAGTTATCATAGCTGTTAACAAATGGGCCTTAATGGTTGCTTCAGTCTTTATGACTCAGGCGAGACCCTTTAAAAATTGTACTGTAAACTCATTAGATGTAATTTGAATTTGGAAGTTCTAGAAATAGATGCTAGCTGATAGACTTTCTTGATGGACATAGAGCAAAACAATTAATCCCCAGTTCATATATCCTGGTGGGTTGGTTTTTTGTTTGTTGATACCTCGCTTGTTCATATTTCTTTCTCTGAAGACTGGTTATGGTGTTGTGGGTTTGTTTTGTTGTTTTGTTTGTTCGGCATTTTTTTAAGGGAGGTAGTAAAAAAATCTACTTTTTTTGGTGTCAATTCAGGTTTGAGGCATTTAAAACCTGGTTTTCAGTTCTGCTCCCTACATCTCTCAGCTGTCTTGATAAGTTGTGTTTTTTCACAGATGTGAGGCAGACTGGTATAAACAGCTGTCCTCCTAGTGAAAAATCGAAGCATTAGATCAGTGTTGATGTCATTTTTATTTATTTTTTTCTCTTGAATGCTAGTAAATAGTGGTTGAAGTTCATGTGAACAAGGATGTTTAGAACAGTACGTCTTAACTGCCTGACTCTCAACATGAGGCAATGTGTAATTCACATAAACCTTCTGCAGAAGTTTCTGGATCACATACCAGATGAAGTGCTGGCCTTGTAGCACAGAGACCCTGATTGAAGCCCAGCTTGCAGTTTCACACTGCAGACTCCTTCTTTTCCAGGGTAGAGCTCTTTCCAAAATCACAAGTGAGTAATTAGATGATGTTTGGCTCATCAGCTGTTCAGTCTTATGACAGAAAGATACTTCCTTTCCAGCATTCACTGTTCTTCTGAATGGAGTGGCTCAGCAGAGTCACCCAGCTTTGGTAGCAACCAAAAGCGTCCCTTGGGCAAGGCCATTAGAATGTTCTTTGTGGAGTATGCAGGGCATCGCCCGGATGAGCCGAGTGCAGGCACATGAGACAAGGGCTGGGCGTGAGCTACTATCTAGGCAAAACAAAATCAAATGCAGATTTAGAGCACTCTGTGGGTGAAAGCCAGCAATGTCTCCTGCTCCAGCAGTGATTTATGACACTTCCTCAAATATGAAACATCTGGGAAGAGAGATCGATAAAGTCCCTTAGAGAAAGCGCACACAACAGGATGGCAGAGAAAGGCGGTACATATGAAAACTGCCAAAATCTTGAATGAGTTCTTTTTAGCTCTAAAAAAGCAAACCAATAAATAAATATTGCTTCCTCTCTCCTTAGCCAAGCATAGGGTAAGGCTCCTAATGGATAAGTTCATTATTTTATTTCTCAGATAATGAGTCTCATTTGGGTTAATCCTGTGGCAAAGCAACCTGCCAAATTAGAGCCCCAGCTCCTGCCTCTTCTGTTATGTCATTATTTCTGCACACCCATTGTTTTACCACATAGTACATTTTATTTGGTTTAGTGAGCCTTTCTGTTATGATACTTGCTGATATGGAACATATGATATTGTGACTAGTCCACGTTTTCTGTCATATTTCGCTAGCATAACCTTGCAAGTGGTATGAAAGGCTTTTACACCTGTCAGAAAGGCTTACTTAACTCATATGTTAGAGCTACTGCAAAACCGTCTTGCAGAAATGAGCTGCAAATTCAGAGCAGCATATTGAATTTTGTAATTTATTTGTTCACAGCACAGGTCAATTAATTTATTTCACAGTGATGTAATATTTAATGTTTGAAAAAAAATAGATAAAGCATGGGTGAGAAGCTGTTCTCTGTTCAGCTGAGCAAAACAGCAAATGTTTCTCCTGTTTGCAGCAAATACAATGCATGTCATATGCATAATACTATCCAGTGAATTATAGGCATGCTTGCTGAAATGGTTTGGACTGTATTGTTTTTCCTGTCAACAGAAGATTCCTTAACATTCCATATTAAAAGGCACAGTACAATTAAACAAACAAATAACTCTTTCCCAGACAGGAAAAATAAATAACCTTTCTGGGCCTCCCCAGCTGAAATTGTCATGCATATTTTATCCATAGTTGATTGAGACATGAAATATATTTCCCATTTTACTTTCTACGAGGCTTTGCAGTGTGGGGCCCAAGTGTAGTGCAAGCCTTTCTTCTACAATATAATGCAAATAGTCAATGATTGTCACAGTGTCCTATTTTTTTGTCGTCTTTTAAAATAGCGTTCGAAGAGGTAGCTTAGTTATGTGCTAAGTCAGGTTTGTTTATTCCTGTTCCTCAAGCCTCATCTTCTGCCAAACCCAAACACTAAAAAAGAAAACCACCAACAAATCAAAAATTATTAGGAACATAAACTCTTGAGTTTGACTTTTAGATGAGTCACCAATATCAAGAAATCTCAGATGAAAGAACTACCAACAGTAGAAAGCCAGGGTTTGTTTTTGTAGCAAGAAAAACCCAGAAATGCTTGTAGGTCCAGTGATATATTTTGTGGAGAATAGACAATAATAGAGTAAGGGCAATAAATGTATGTAAAAGATGATATATTTTAACTGGAATACGCCCTGTGGTCTCAGATAGTAACTCTTTCTTGGACACCCCTGCCCTGGTCTCGGTGCATTTTCTCTATCAGGATCCATAGATTATCTCTCCCTGAAGAAAAGAAATGCCAAAGGAGAGATACCCTTATATGTTCCCCAGCTGCCTGGTGGTTGATGGTAAGGCTTTGTTCTTAGCAAATGAACTAGGTATTTTCATCCTGTTTTTAAGATAAATTACAGGGACAATTACAACAAATCTATCTTTCAAGGGTATTGTTCTATACCAATTTGTTAAGGTGAAGAGTACATATATTGCAGTCTTACGTGCTGGATTTGACAGCCAGATTTTGAGTTTGTTTGAATGAGTAAGTGCTTAACAGCTTGCTGATAGGTCTTTGTGAATATCCCTCCTAACATGCTTGCCACTGCCAATATATATGAATTCTGCCACGTTTTCTGCTTTACAAATTAATTTGTGATTTGTGTTTTTTGTTAACTTATCGTTTGCAGCATCTTGTTTGTGTTATCATTAGTGGGTATGATGTTTTGAGGCATGTATGTGGTAGTTGAACTGCGACTTGGCTATTCTGGCATTGAATGCCAAATCTTTGTCTCACGCTAAAAGGATGCACTGATTTCAGACAGCATCCATTTATCCATTCTTCATGTCAAAATCTGTGGCAGTGTCCTGCAGGAGACAAACAACGTATTTTGCTCCTGTGCCTTTATTGCTTCACTTTGATAGCTCATGTTACGGCTTGTCATTATTTTTAATGGAATCCACGGCATATAAAGATGCAGAGGTGCTACAAGTGAGCAAAGTAAACAACATCCTGGATGATAATAGCTGTGGCCCTCATGTGTATGTCATTTGTGTCAGAGTCCTGAGAACTTACATTTTCTGGTGCTGTGGCCAACAAGGTGTTGGGATGGGCTGGAAGGTGGCTACTACTGGGGTAGGGCAAAGTGTAAGGGGGCTCTTTTCACATTGTGTTCCAAGACCTTAAAACAAATAGTTTATGCTGTTCTTCTCCAGTGAAAAGAACAACCCAGCCATGGCCCCCTGTGTCTGCGACAACAAAGGTCTGTTTTGCTTCTGATCAACCTTCAGATGCCTCTGTTAGTGTTTAAGTGAGCAGTGATGGAGGCTGTCAGATGCCATCAAAAACTGATTAAGTTAATGAGCTTGTTTTGCCACTTGATGTGCTTCTCAGTAACTGTTCTGAAGGTGAAAATGCGGTAGGCACACGATCTCCTGGACTCTGAAATCCAGTCTGCTCTTCTCTTAGATATGCTAATATGGGTCATCCATTTTCCCTGTCACCAATAATCAGACTCATTTAGATCACCTTTGATTTGCACACTGTGTTTTTCTGCCTTTTCCTTTGAGGACATATTTTGGAGAAATTAACGTTTGGTTTGACTTGTTTTCTTTCTCATGCTGGTATCCCCGCTTATGCAGGCTTTCAGATGAGCCTCCCTGGAGCTATTTGCAGCTGTAGCTGTTGCATTGCCTTTCAGTTGTCACATAGACAAAACTGTGGTATGTCAGTTCCTGAGATCTGATCTAAGAACACCGAAGCCTGTTCTTCTGCTCACCATAGATTTCTCTAGTAGTATCAAATCTTCTGCTGGACCCTCCAGCTCTGTGCTAGCTATGGCTTTTCCTAAAAGAGTGAGTGCATGAGGTTTTTCCAAGCTAGATTTGTAGTTTTACCTATCGGGAATTACTTTGCTCACAATGTTAGTTTCTCTAACATCCTGGGGAGGTGTAATACATGGATACATTCCAGGTCATATGGTGGCACTGGATTTGGGGAAACAGTTCTCTGGTGATCAACCTGGTTTTCTACTGAGTAGGCAATGGCTGTCAGTGTCTGACTTGCCTGTAGTTTTCTCTACTCAGTTGTCAATATCCCCATTATGCTGAAGTTTCCCATTTTCCCATTCTCTTCTGTGGGAATTTGTGAAAAAACCCCTGTATATTTAATCTTTGATCTCATCATCATAGTCATCTTCTAGCTAGTAACATTCTATAATTGTTATTTTCACATGTTTTGAAACCTACCTTGGAGCAATCAGTTGCTAATAAGTTCCTTCAAGATGAGAAATCTTCTTTTAGAAGTCCTAATTAAGGATGCTTCCTGTGTGTGGTAACCATCTTCTCTCTTCAACTAAATTGTGGTTTTATTTTCATTTTTCAGTGGCTGTCTGCTGCTCATTATTAACTATTGCTTATTCCAGGAAGAGTAATTACTCCAGGATGAGATTCTGTTTGTTGACTTTTCTCATAACATTTTTTTTACCTTTTTGCTGAGGCAGCCATGCTCCAAATGTTTCAAACTTCTATTTCAGAAGTTGTTGTACATCCTCGGAGGTTTTGTTACTTTTCAGCTTTCAACAAGAGTCCGTGCTTGCCAGTATGGAGTCTTGGTGTGTTCTGTGCCATGCATCCATCTTTCTGTGTCCCTAACCACATAACTTTTCTCAGACAGCCAGGAAGGCTGTTTTAAACTGGAATATGTCCCTTAGACCGGCGTAATTCAGATATCTTGAATAGGAGTGAAGGCCTAGTAGAATCTTACAATCTTCCTGCAACACCAAGCTCCAAGGAAAAGATTTATTTAAATGAAATGTGTATGATATGTATTATATATGTTTGTATATATATATGCATATACTTAGCTGAAACAAACTCTATACAAATGCAAGGTTTAGAGATGAGTTTTATTATGAGAAATTTTGGCCATGGATACTCTGGTACGATGTGTGTATTTTTTGTGAGGAAAAAGCCTTTTGATTTTCCTTTTATTTTCTTGCGTTGAGCAGGTTTTTTATTGTGCGTCTGATTAACCAGAGCACCTAAATGCTGGTTTTACACTAAGCATGTGCTTAAGGACTTCTGCTTTTGGGAATCCTGGATCCATGAAAAGAAGCTGATCAGACAGTATTTTGAGCCACAAGGAGCTTTCTGTGAAATAAGCTGACAACAGCTCCTTAACCAGTTGAAGACTGGAAGTACAAGTTTGCATAATCAGCAATGGTCCTGCTGCCAATAACTGAGACTGGATATTCAATCTGCCAGCTGGCATCTTCCCTTTCCCTCTGAATTTTGATTATTTTTATGACAATAACAATAAAACTTTGTCTTACTGTAATGTTTTGCTTCTGAGGAGCTTACAGTGCTTTACAAATGCGTGATAACTGGTTAATTGGATTAGTTAATCTAGTTGCCAAAAGGTGAATATAAATTTATTACTCCTATTTTACAGAAGAAGAAATTGAGGCAGCAAGAGGTTAAGTTACAGGAAGGTCTGCAGACTGTTTAGCATTGGTGTAATAAAGGGAATAAAAAGGATAAGCTCAACTGATAAACAGAAAGGGAAATAAAATTAAGTAACAACCCCTCTTTGGTGATCTAGGACAATCAGTGAGAACTCTTATCTTTCATTTCACCCTTTTAGTTGTAGCTCTGTGATCTGGACCAACTTGCCCTTCCTTTCTGAGAGGAAAGAGTAACCCCTGCAAAGACAAAACTGAGATAGAACCATAGAATCATTTTGTTTGGAAAAGACCTTTAAGATCATTGAATCCTACCATTACACAGCACCTTAAATCCATCACTAACCTATATCCCCAAGTGCCTCATCTATGCATCTTTTAAATACCTCCAGGGGTGGTGCCTCAAACACTTCCCTGGGCAGTCTGTTCCAATGCCTGACAACCCTTTCGGTGAAGAAAATTTTCCTAATATCCAATCTAAACTTCTCCTGGCACAACTTGTCCTATAGGACTCTTTTCCTATCTCTTGTTATTTGGGCAAAGATGCCAACATGCACCTCCCTATAACTTCCTTTCAGCTGGTTGTAGTGATAAGATCTTCCCTGAGACTCCCCCTTTTCTCCAGGCTAAACAACCCCAACTTCCCCAGCTGCTCCTCATAAGACTTGCTCTTTAAAAATTTTTAGCATTATTATTTTTTTAGGGTGATGGATGTAGCCGGTAAAGCTGTGATGTGAGTGCGGTCACAAGGATTAAAAATAGTTCTGCTTAAACTGTGGAAGAAGTGCAGATATCTGTGAGGCACTTGCTGTGCTAACCTGGGTTGGCACTGACCATGTCCCCTGGCTCCTGCAGCTCTATTGCTTCCAGCAAGCGGGCTGGCTTGTTCAGAGCTCTTTCAGGGGTCTCTGCACATTTCTACCCTGGGCATGTACCTCATCAGGCTGAGTTGCACTGAGGGTAGTAGTGACCTCCAGCTGCAAACCAGCAAAGCTGGTGCCGGTTTCTCTGACCAAATTGCAGTCAGCTGTTATTGATCCCCTGCTAGGAAACAGGCTTTGCACACCTGAAGTTACTGTCCTCGTCCTTTTCTTAATTTACTGCCCTTGCCTGGCATGGAGAGATTTGGAAATTTATGTGGGTTGTGTAGGAAGCAGGTTCTTGTATTTTAGATTAAAAACAGTGGAAGTGTCCTTGAAAGGTACAGCCTGGGGAAGTAACAATGGAAATGGGCTTAAATTGTTTTAGTTAAGAAGAGATTAAGAAAAATGCTTTGATCTCTCATGGTAATGACGGACTTCAGCAGATGTACCTGAAGTCTGTAATGCTTTTTTCCACTTTCAGTTAAGCAAAAACCCGCCACAACTTGGTTTTTTTTTTCATTTTTATTTCAAAGAGAATGTCATTGAGGGTGAATGAAATGCTCATTAAATTGAGCCAGCTTGCTAGATAGTTGTTTCCACTAGCTAGCTAATCTTTTGGGCATCAGCCATAATCAGAGAATGATTATTATTGCAGTCTGTGCCTATGCAGTGAGTTGTTTGTTCCTTGAGATGTCTGTATCAATCCACATTTTGATTTGTGTGATAGTGCATATTTATTATGCAAATTTAAGGGAGCAATTCAGGATTTATTAGGGTGCTGCATACTTGGGGGGTATGTTGTCAATAGAGTAAATCACACCAAACTTGATGTCTTATTTTTATTTAAAAGTTATGCATACCTATAATAATGTGCATGTTCGTATGCTCTGCCGACTTTGTAAGGAAAAAGAATTCAAAAAGAAAGGATTCATTGGTTTTAATTTATTCAGCTCCTTAAAAATATACATAGTGGCACATTGCTTTAAAATTCTATAAGAGAGCAGAACAATTCGAGGCAAAAAAAAAAATCCTTCTTTCCAGCTAAAACTTGCTTTTCATTGTATCAGCTCGCTGTGGTTTGCCTGCATGACCCAGCTGCAATGAATGGAATCGAGCGAGAGCCTTTTGCCTGAGTCTTTCCTATGTGCTAACAGGAAGAAGTAGTGGTGACAGTCGTACCCTTCATCATCACTGGGAGAGAACAGAGAGGGGAGGGAAAGAGAGACCAAGAGCAAATGAGAACAATATTTGGCCCAAATTACTTTTCCTGACCAAACACTTGGTATTTTTGTTCCAAAGTGCTCTGGCTCACAATGAAAATGAGCTAATCCCTATTCGAAAGTCTTTCTGGATTTTGACTGGGAAGTGTTTGGTGTTGAATGAAAAAGCTTTGAGAGAAGCTTTTGTCCATGTTGTGTTCTCATTAGAACTGTTCTCATTAGTGAAGCCTTGTGATAAAAATGGGTGCATTGCCCTAGTTTTTATTTATTAGAACTAAAATCCAATGTGCAAGTATCCCTGAATTTTTTTTGTTTCCTTATCCACCTATGCTGTGCCTTGCATGAGTGCCTCACTACCCTGTCCCTTCCTCTATGTGCAATCCCAGCGTGAGAGTCATACCCCCCTTTCCCTTCCTTTCTTCTCCCTTTGGCACAAGCCATGAGCTGGAAAGATCTTGCCCTACACTGTAAGCTTGATAAAAGCTGAATAGTGACACTTGCAGAGGGAAATGTCCACCATACCCAGTTTTAGAAACAAACACAAAACTCTCAGTGCAAAAACTGGTTTTCCTAGAATCTGTATGAACCCTGCAGAGAGAAGCTCCTTCAGAGGTGGTTCAGAAAATGAATTTACCTTTGGGGCTCTGAAATGCCCTACAAAGAAGCTGCTCTCCATTTTCTCTGACATATGAGGAATGTGGGGCTCCTGTCTCCTAAACTGGTCAACATTACCTGAAGCTGGGCAAAACTGAGGTTCAGAAGCTGAGCTATCTTCAGCTGTCCTTCAGTGAACAAGTTTTCTCCTGTAGCAAACATACTTGGAGAAGCAAAATAATAATCTTCTAATACATGTTCCTTCAATAAAAAGCCAGTTATTCTTAGTGTGTTCAAAACCTTTCCAAGGCCCCAAGTTCATCTTGAATGTTTTCTAGCTGTGTTTATAGGACAGAAGCAAGTGTCTGTGAAGCAAGTTGCAGCAGGGAATCCCTGCAGCAGGCAACCAAGGGCTGTGACAGCAGCAGAGTCCTGGCTTTCTCAAACTGCCCTAGAAACGTGCTGCAACCTCAAACTGCAGCATCCATCAAGAGATGGTTTTGGTTTCTCTGTTCTGTGCCCTTTTCCTTTTGGCTGGGATCAAACTACCCTGTGTAGGGTGTGGAAAACAAAGCCCCTCCTGAGGCAGCTAGACTGAATCCTAAAAAATTGATTAACATGGCAGAGCATTAAAAATGTAAGTACGGGACTTTGTGGGCCTGGTTTTGTTTGAGATACAGGGCTGCACTCCTTCATGAGAGAAATTTTCCATTCAAATGCTTAGTACTTTCTGTTTCTGATTTATCTAGAAACTCTGGCATTTTCTCTGTCTAAAAGTCTCATTACTAGTAAGACTCTCATGATATTTTGGCAACTCTGCTCCCCATTATGGATAAAATCAGTGAGTACGAAAACATATTGGACAAGAACTTTTTTTTTAACTGAAAGAAAGCTTGAATTTCAAGTGAAAGCTTGGGTCAGTTTTTTGCTTTATTTTTTCCCTGATTGGTTCCTTTGTTGCACAATCATTTCAAAGCAGACCTTTGTGCTTACTTTTCACCTTTTTTCAAAGTCTGGTTTTCCTGTTTCAACTTTAAAAGGTGAGGTTTTTGAGTTTGGTTTTTCTTTTTTCTTTTTTCCTTTTTCGTTTTTAGTTTTTCTTTTTTCTTATTTCTTTTTTCTTTTTTCTTTTTCCTTTTTTCTTTTTCCTTTTTCCTTTTTTTCCTTTTTTTTTTTAAATTTTTATTTTGTTTGGGTTTTTTTTTTTTGTTTTATTTTTTTTTTTGAGAACTACTGTTTCCATCTTAATTGCTGAAATTAGCAGACAAAGGAAATTGGGGGCTGGAGAAGCTAGAAAAACAGGCTAGGAAAAAGGAGATGATGGAAGAAAATGACAGAAATACATAAAACAGTAAAGGAAAGATAAAAACATAGGCAGTATGGGAAAACCATAAAATATGGGGAGGAAAAGCAAACAGAAAGGGAAAGGAATTGCATTGCTAGAGAATGAGGTCTCCTTGCCTGCGTTGGAATGCTTATGTGTTTGCAGGAAGCATACAGGGGTTTATGGAAACATCTTCCCTGTTGTCATCCCTGGATAGAATGATTCTGTTCAAATTACTTACAGGAGTGGAAAAGTCATTAATCAAGCCATCTTCCTAGCCTATGCATGAGTCTTTCTCCTTTTAAGTCCCCTTAGAGGAGCAGGGAGAGGAGGAAAATGAAGAATAGGAGTGATCATCACAGGGCTGGAAAGAACATGGACAAGGCTGTCTGGAAAAAAACAAAGAAACAAAAAGAGAGTCTACAGCAGAGCTTCCTGATACCAATGTATCTCTTACAAAAGGGAGAATATGGTTGTGTGTGATTTGCTAGAGGAAGGTCAATTAAAAAAAAAAAGCTAGAAGGTTTTAAAAATATTATTTTCTACTTTTTATATTTAAAAATAAAGGGAAAGCTTAAATGAAACTGTTTTATTTGTGCTTGTTTGGATGGTATGATGGCCAGGAATTGTTTGTTTCAAGGGGGTCTGCTTCACCTCTTTGTTCCACTATGGGAACAAGTCCCTTGTACTGTTTATGTCTCAAGACCCATGCCAGAAGTCTGCAGTTCTTGTCTTCCTGTGCAGAACCGTTTTGCTTGGCTGTGAGCATAAAAGCTCTAGGGAGGCACTGTCTATTAAGGCTAATTCTGTTTCAGCCTTATCCAATACTTTTGTCTTTTGTGTGGCTCTCTCACACTGTGTAGTTTGGCTATAGTTATAATCTGTGTGCCTCTGGCTTATGAAATGTTTTGCTGGTTCAGTTGCTTTCCAGTGGCCATGTTCCACACAGGCTTTCTCAGAAGTTTGCAGAGCTTAAATGTATGCACTGATCAGTCTGGCCTTCTGCACAGAACCAGCTACAGAACTTTGTGCAGCAGTCCCAGTAAATCCAGGCTGCATCTCAGCACAGCTGGTACGGCCTGGAAGATGGGACCAGTGGAGATCTCCAAACAAGTTGTTCGGGAACTGGGGTTTCCAAAAGCGCGGTGCTGTACTGAGTAGACCTGTCCAAACTAGTACTGAAACCAGTGACACAGTGGTGCTCTGCTAGTTCTTTTTATACTTGATGAGAAACAGTCCTAAATATTCCAGGAGGACCACACTGTTTGGGCACTGCTCTTTGCCATGCAGGCAATACTGCTTTATTCAATGCTGGTGGGAAGGTCTGTGATGGGTGGTGGTGAGATGCGCAGTGGATGTGCCTGTTGCACTTCAGGAACAGAAAATCCCACTGACTTCCATGGGCAGTTCTAGGAACACTGCTGATTAGAGTGTTTCTGATAATTCCCCTCTAACTGGCGTCTTTTGTGGTCCACACAAGTGGTTGCTGTTGCCACTGCTGCAGATGGGTGATTAGTATTAGGTGAAGTACTGGAGAACCCAAAGAAATCCGAAGTGCTGTGGTTCTGTAGGATCTCCACACACATAGCAAAAAGATATTTTTGCAACAGGCATGTTTTTGTGATGTTCTGCAGAGAAGCAACATATACTGGGGGAATGATCTTACTCAAATTCTTAAGAGGATACTGTGATGAGTTTCGGCGCTACACGCAGTATTTGGGATATTATCCAAAAAAGCCCAGATGTTTAGTCTTCAGTGGCTTCATTTTAAGCTATCAAATGTGGAGTTTATTTTTTGGTTGGAAGCTGACGTTTTCTTAATTTTCCTAGCATACCCTAAAATGTTGACTTTCCTGAGGGAAGCTTGATTCTGTTGGTTGCCCATTAAACAAGTGCAATGCACTTGTGCCACATAGGTGCATTAGGATGGGAATCACATGATTTTCTGGACTTCTTTTTTTTTTTTCTTTTTTTAAAAAGATTTTAGATTTTGTTTTCTGGGACAACAATGCCTTGATGCAATAAATGCAAACTTCCTAAGTGACAAAATCTCTGATAGGAAGGTGAAATGGGCACACCAATTAGATGTAGTGCAGACTAAGGGAGTGAAAGGCTGCCTAATACTTCAGTCTGTCTCCCATCATGTCACACCATTGTGTTTTGCATGAGATCCTTCATCTGCTCCATCTGCTTGTTTCTAGATAAAGGCAAGGAAAAGCTACTTCTTTTTCATGAGCAATGTTTGTCCCAACCATCTGGGAAGAAAAAAGGAAAAGAAAAAAAAGAGTAATAAAATGAAATGACAGAATGGTATGATTTCTAGAAGACTAGGGAGCATTTCTCTCTCCAAATGTCTTCTGTGTCTGTTGCTGGAACCTCATCTTGTCCTCCAATCCAGGAGAAAGCGATAGGCAGAGTTAAGCTGTTGTGCCCCATGAATAGAAGAGCGTGGCAATTCCCATTTCTTTCAAAGCTTCCAAGCCTGGCATGTGAGGGAATTTGCACCTCAGGTCCATGTTACCCCACCACCCTTGCCCTTGAGCAGTGAAAAAAATACCTGCTCTCAGGGTCATATAACACAATATCTCTCAATGTACTAGAAATACCCAGTACAGGATTGCATTATATACAGAAATACATGGACATGCTGTCTTCTGATTGATGTACCACCTGCCTGTGTCACCTCTGGAAGAAAGAGTCCCAGGTCTGCCCCAGAAATACAAAATGGTATGTAGGAATGTGTAGGGGTAGAGTAGCAAGTTGCTGCCAAGGTTGTTGTCTCTGTGTAATGGAAATGAGATGGGTTTCCTTTTGTGGGCACCCGTTTGGTCATGGACCCTGAGTAATTCTGTGTTCATTTTTTCAGCCAGCCAATACCTCATCATCTTCCTCCACACACACCCCTCACTGCTTTCAGGGTCTGGTGGTGGTGTGAGAGGGTGATTTTCGTAGTACTTGGTCACAAAAATGGCTATGAGAGCTACAGGCCAGCAATAAAGTAAGCAGCAAATTTTGTAGTACAACATTTATACTCTTAAGAAAGCACAACCGTGCCTGCCGGATATTTGTCTGGCTAATTCTTGCTGTTGACAGGAAGCAGACATTCAGTCTCAAAACATTTCTATATCTCTGCATTGACAACACCAACATGTATTTGGCATCTGCGTGAGAGATGCGCTGCAGTGCCTGTGTCTATTCTCTGCCTCGCCTGCTACAGCAAACGTAGCCTGAGTGACTGACCAAGAACACACACACACAATTGTGGGAGATTCCCCACTGTTTCTTGAAGGACTGAAAAATAATTTTTGGTACTGGTTCTTTATTTCTTTAATGTGGTGTATGAGGATCCTGCTGGGCATTTCAAATGTCTTTTTCTCTTTTTGTGCATTTTGGCTTCCTAGGCAAAATATGTTTGCTGGGTTTGTGTGTCCCAGCAAAACTCCTTGCTGCTTCCTCTTTCATTTTTGTTTATTTGATGTACTATGCTGATGCACAACCACTCTCTGCAAACTCAGATCCTATTACCCACCTGGGCATCTCAGTAATTTTGTGTATAATTTATAAAAACTGTGCTACTTTTAATAATAAAATATCCCTCATTAACAACAGAATATGATTATATCTGAATTGTCCTCACTTTCGTTTTTTAAAAACAATATATTACCATATAAAATCCTCCTTCCTCACATTTGCCTTCTATTTTTAAGCCTTGAAATTCATACCTTAAACTGATATGGTGAAAAGTTGTTTTCCATTGTGTATTTGGCCTTTCACTGGCAATATATATCAATGAGTTTGCTTTTTTCTTAAATCCTTAAGGGTGTCTGGAGACCCTAAACTAAACAGCTTTACTTTCAGAGAATGCCTGAGCATTTAGGAGGAGCTACTGAACATAGTCCTTGCTGATATTCTTATGCTCTGGATTCAGGATAGGACACAGCAATCGCCACCATCGGTAATGCCCGCCCACCCCCTCCTTCTAAGGCATATACCAGATTTCTCATTTCTTCTTTGATGATTTTGCTGCCAAAGCTCCGTCAACACATGATTGTTACACTAAGTTGGGAAGAATTGGGCAATTGCTCAGAAAGGTAATTAGCTGATCCTGAGGACTGGATTTTGAGAAACAGAGAACAAATCCAATAGTGAAATCATTCATTTAGCAAGTAATAGAAGAAGCTCTGAATGGAAAGTTGGGAGATTATCTATAGGGAAAGTATCAGATCATCTTGTAAGAACCCAAGCCAAAAATGGGCACAGTTGTGAAGGCAACATATATGGTACAAGGATGTATCAGGTGAGATCCTTTCAGAAAGTAAAGGGTAATATTAAAAGAATTATCCAAGTCACTGGTGTAGCCCCACGTGGCCATCTAATGTTGGGTTTTCATCACCCACATTCCAGAAAGTCCCAGGATGTTTCTTCCAGTCCCGTATTTGTGCCTTTTTTCTCTACAAGCTCTTTGAAGGCTTGTACTGGCCGTGAATTTCGGTGTGCAAGAAACTTCCTAGATGTTGGCATTTGTACACAGGGGATTGTCCTCCAGCTGGTTTGAACTCCTGAAGCCTCACAGTCATCATCCGGGTGGCTTCAGCATGGGTTTCAGTGAGAATTGTCATCAGACTTTTGTAGTACGTGACCCCCCCGTTCTGTACCAGCAGGGAATGTTACACACAGACTGGCACTAAAGAGCTACCTTGAATTCAAGATGGGAAGGAAGGTGTTTGCTTCAGATTCAAATGTTATATTATTCACTGGATTCTTTTTCATGTATTAGAGATATGTGATTTATAGTGATAGGAAACTTCTACTAGTTCCGAAATTCAGATTTGATTAAAAGCCCACTTTATCCATGTCTTCCCCTTCCCTGGATTGCAGAACTAACCCAATTCTGAAATAAATGGGTTAGATATCTTGGAAAGAGATTTTCTGATGTGATTTCTTCTCCATTCTTTTTTGGTTTTGGTGGTTTTTTTTGTTTTTTTTTTTTTTTTTTTTTCTATTTTGTCTCAGTCTGGAAAACTAATAGCCATTTCTGGCTACCATAATAATAGCATATTTGAACTTCAGGCTACAGAGAAATGTGGTAGATACATGAAAAAAGGCTCAGAAGGTGCAAGAGGTATTTAACCACAAAAGAGAAAACCGCCCTGGGCAATACAGCTATAAAACTATACGGATGCCTAAATTCTGATTGTCTGAAGTGCTCTACAAGTCCAAAATCACTGGGCAATAAATGCACACTGTGTCTTTAACATAGATTTTGTTCTCACCTGTGTGTTGTGGCTTATCCTGCTCTGTGCTGCCCATCTCTGCTGTGCTTCTCCTCCATAGCACAGGTGTAATGCTGGTTGTTACCACCAGTCATTTCTTTAAAGCACATCGACTTCTTGCTCAAAGGCAATCAGTATTTTAGCATTATGGTGATGGTGGTATCAGGATCCTTTTCTTAGAATTATGAAATATTCAGAAGGTATTGCTCATCTCTGCCTAAAGCTCCAAGACATCATGAGTGTTGATGGGTTGGAATAGGAGCTCTTTGCATGTTATCCAAAATGTTTATCACAGCAACGGTTGACATGCCAGAATTGGCCAACTGGCATGAAAAAAACATTTCACTTTCTTGGGAAAGCGTTATCACTTTGCTGCCTTTTAGAAACTATAGTTGTTTTCTGAATTACAAGTGGTTTGCATAAAGAACATAAATTGCTGTGCTCTTTATCACTGCTTACTGTATGACAAATATACAGTCCAATTTTTCAAGTGCGGTGTCTTGAAAATGAATGTGTATTTGAAATGAAAACCATTTCAGTACTTGAGCATCCTCCCTCTGGAACAGACTGGATAATAACATGTTCATCACCTTGGGTTATTTTAATATTTCCTGAAGCCTGCACAAGATGCTTTCTATTTTCTTGTCAAAACATACTGAAAAGAAAATTATTTTTAATAAAGTACAGTAATCACAGTGTGATCACCAAGTGCATCTTTTCTTGTCAGATTGTTTCTTCCTACTTGGAAGGATTTGCAGTAGCTTAATGTTAAGATTGCTGAGCAATCCAATGTTGGGAGGAAGAGAATGGAGTATTTCATTTCTGACAAAGAGCCCTGGGTGATACACAACATCTTCCTTTGCCTCCTAGACTAGTATCACTGTTTAAAATGAGTGCTGGAAGAGTTGGCTGCTGAGAGATTTCATTTCCCTTCTCCCAGTATTTCACTGCTGTCTTCCATAGGTTTGGTGCACTGGAAGTAAAGCACCCATTGACTCTGTTTTGCCTGTCCATAAATGCCTGCTGGAACACTGTGCAAGATACCAACCCTGAGAGATGCAGGACAGTATTAACATTCATTTCTAACTAGTCCACGGGAGCTGGAATTAGTCTCATAATTTTTTAGGTTATGTGCCCTTTTGGTGAGCAGCTAGTGGTGACTTAGCTTTGGTAAACTGAGGTCCGGTATTTAGAAGAGAAAATTGGTTGTCTTACACAGGCACTGGGAGCTTTCAGAAGTAATGGCTGAATGATATTTTTTCTAAACTGTTTCTTTACACCAGGTTTTTTACTCAAGTTGCTCAGGTCTAAAATAAGTGATGGACAAATCTCAAGAGATTTGGTTTCATATCTTACCCAAACATTATCCAAGCTAAGTAAAGCTCTGGAGTCTGCATAACTGAGCATGAAACCTCAGAAGAACAGACTTTCTCATGAGAGTGTCAGTGTTTCCTGCTGTCTGGAAATACCGAGAAAATAGTCTTTCTTGTGGTATTTTGAAACTTCGGCATCTGGACGTTGCTGTAATCAGATGAAAGTGAATATGAAAAATAGTGGCTTTAAAAGCAAACCCTTTTTCAGTCTTGGGTGTAAGGGTTCCTTTCAACATTTTCAGGGAAGCTATTAATTGATACCGTAACTCTGTATCTCAAAGCAGGTGATCTAAATATGAAATTGAAAATTCTGGCTATTTTGTTCTGGGTACCGCAAAATATTATCACTTGTGAGTCACTGAGTATTTCTTCAGTCAAGGAAAGAAACAGCTATTGTATCCTTCCCTCCTTTTTATGTAAATATGTAACTAAGCAGTACTTGTTTTTGGGAGAACGTTCTGCTTTCTTCAATCACTGCTTCAAGTGTGAAATTTAGCTCAGCTGCAGAGCCACAGTGAATGTCTCATGCTAAACAAATCTAGTGAAAATAATCACAGTGATTATATTATACAACTAATATATTGATAAAAATGTTATGGTAGTAAATAACTGTAATGTTGAATCATTCACTGGTTTATATGGCACTTGTAGATGTGAGCTATCCCTGTATTTAAAAATAGAGTTAACCTTCATTTTGTATTTTGACAGTGAATCAATGGGACTTGCAGAGATATTTACTTCAAAAGTTAAAGATGGAAAAGTGTGTTTATCTCTTGTCCTTCTGCCACTGCAAGATTTACAATATGTTTTCTTCTTTATTCAGTCCATGTTTAGTAACTTGAGCAATGAATTTTCCATCCTTGGTTTTGTGATGATTAATCCAAGTTCACGCTGTTAGAAAATACCAGGAAATATTTCTCAACTTCCCTCTCAGTTTATTTTCACCGAGATTTTCATTCTTTGACAGGTCCTCACAAAATCTTAGGTCTCTCTGTTTGTGCTGGTGATGTGCTGCAATTAGGGTTGCCCATAAATATTCGCTCACATGTAGGTTCACTTTTAAGGCCCCAAATGTTTGTCATATTGTTAGGGATAAAGAAATAGAGTTCTGCCATTTGCCAAATCTGGATTTTTATGGCTATGTTTATGATTTTTCTAGCATTTTCTTCAGTTTGCCAGTCTTTGGGGTTCTGAATTGCCAGGAATGCAGTGTAAATTGAGAGAGGGTAGTCAAGTGCAATACTGTTTTCTTGATAGGTATATTTGCTAAATTCATAACTTCTTATGCCTCTCCCCCTTGCTGTTGTTGTTGCAACCATCTTTCACAAAGAGCTTTTTGTCAGTTTTGAGATCTGCTTCTGTTCCTTCAGAGACTAAGTTCTTGGAAGCATGAACTTCCAGAAAAATAGCCATGAATATGCATGTACATATAGTTGCTTACTTATTGTATAAGTACTTCTTTCCCATGTACCAAAATCTTGTCGGTTTCTTCGTGCTGTTTCCTTTACTGACTGGAGACTGAAAAAAATAATTTAGTAGGAGTTTAAAATACATTAAAAGACCATCATGAGTTCCATACTTCAGTTTTGCATGAAAATATTATCATTAATTACTCAATGCAAACTGTATTCATATACACTCTGCTTAAATCAAAGTAATTGAAAGTTCAAATTAAGAATGTGTTTGCAAACAGATCTCCAAAAATTCTATGTTAGTTAGTGCTGTTTTTCTCCAGTTCTCTTGGTATAAAGGGGATTCAAATAATGCAAGAGGCAAAAGAAATCACTGCAGGAACGTAATCAAAGTGACAGTTTTGTGCTGTATTTCCATATCAAGCTAAAGCAAACAAAAAAAAAATCAGCTATATATGCATACTTAACAATGTAGGTGCATCTCTGGGGAGTGATCTGAAATGAAGGGACTATCTTTTCTTTCTTGCATTTAAGACTCTTCACTTCCAATTATTTTTCTATACTATATATTAGCTGTTTTAATTAAAGGTGGTGATTCACCACTTTCTAGCCACTGAGAACATTTTTATAAAGTAGAGATTTAAAAACAGTAATAATGTAGACTATTTTACTATTACTCTGAGCATTTCAAGCTGTAGGAATATTTTAGCACAATTTGAACAATGAAAGAAAAAGCTGTTTTCGGTAATTTTGTGTTCAAGGGTGATTCAACCTCTTTGCTTGCTAACTCTAATTTTCCAAGGCTTATAAAACTTTAATTTGATTCTTTATCTGAGCATAAAACAATGTCTGAAAATTGCATAGTAAATTACTAGATAATCACTTTTTTTGCAGACTACCTGATTGTCAGAATGAATACTGTCTTTTAAGAGACACTCAAAAGAAGTGCAAGGAAAAAGTGAACTTTACAACTCAAATTAACTTAGGTTTTTGTGAAATCCTAGTGATTTCTTCTAAGCGTGAAGGAGAAATATCTCTCTGATTATTATATATTTGCTTAGTTGTGTATTTATACTAGATTTTGTGTCAAAACTTTGTGCTTGTGTCTTCAAATGTATTCATATATATGTACAGATACGTGTGGAGGTGATATCACAAAGTTAGAATAAGGTATTTGTGATATATTCTATTTCATGGTTTCTTCATCAAGTAATTTTGACTGCTGCCTCTTCCCTAGGCTGGTATTCCTCTCCCTCATCACATCTCCTTTTGGGGGTTGTTTTTAATTTCCAGTCTCCAGGTAATGTTAACACAAACATGATGAAAAAAGCAAGCACTCTCTTAAAATTACTTTATCCTCCTTTTTGTCCAAACAACCTCTACACTCCTTGAAGACCCAACCTGTACAATCTGCTCAGTCTTCTCCGTTCTGGATTTCAGATCTGATATATTGAATTCTAGATGGTCAGAAACAAGGACTGGGAGCTTTCTTACATTAAAAAGGTATTGTGTGCTGGTGGGAAGCACAGTTCCAAATGGTCTGGTATATCAGACCTAGAAAAAAAAATTAGGTATAATGGAATTGTAATTACACATAAGCAAATTTGTGTTCCTCTTCAAAAAGTTTCTCCACTACTGTGTAATATTATGCAAAATTTACACAAATCTTATGCTGCCAAAAGGAGTCATTGGGGCCGAGTCATGCTCTCCAAGGTGGGAAAATGTCAAGAGCTGGAGTCCCTGCTTTGCCACAGCTTCCCTTAAACAGCCACGTCAGCCCCTGGTACAGAGGGCCTGGCAGGAGTGGAGGCTGCCTGGGACAGTCGGCCTTTTCCCTCTGTCAGGAAGGAAGCAAAGATGTTAACTTACAGGAACCTAGCATTAACTCTTTTGATGAAGTGAGTTTGTTGACATCAGTGGAACCAGAAGAGCTCCTCAGCATGTGTGAATTCCCCATTAGTATTTAGGTGCTTTCAAGGTTAGTGACCCAGGAACACTGGCTGAATTAGTGCCCAGACTCTGTGCCAGTCTCCTGGCTGGATGGGTCAGGTCTCCTGTCTCCTGTCTGTGTTTGTGTGGATGTGTGGGAGCAGGAAAACAGAGAGCACTGGTTGACTTGAATTCAAGTGATTTAAAGCAGCACCTGGTCAGAGGTCAGATGTGGTGCTTGGCCTTGTGTCAGGGGGCTCAGAGCTCACCGTCCCCAGCTTATCTTCCCTCATTTGTCATGGCTTCTCCTTTCTCAGCCCCCCCGCCACAGGTTCCTGTCTTTGCAGAGCTCCATCTCAGCAGCGTGCCAACGCGCTCCACTCCTCACGTCTGGGAAGCCACACTTCTCTTGCTCTTTGGCATTTTATTTCTTTTATTTTGACCTTGGGTGATCAAGTGGCTGCAGAGCTGTGGCTTGGCTGCATGTTGCCCTTTTAAACCCACTGGTGGTGGCGGGGCCGTGGGCGAGCCTGTTCCGGGGGCAGTGCCAGCAGGAAGGATGGAGCCGCTGTGAGGACCCGAGGGTGTGCAGTCAGGACAGGAAGGAGGGCAGAGCAGGCTGGTGTGTTGCAGATTAGTTCAGCAGCCGTGACAGCTCCCTTTCCGATGGCGTCAGCAATGACAACTGCCAACAGAGCGTCTTCCATGCAAAGAAAGCACCTTGGTGTTCCAGCTGTAGGCACTTATTGGAGGACCAAGCTTCCAGGACACCCTGAAACCTCTGTTTCCATGCACTTTGAGTAACTAATGCTGCTTTCAGCAGCGACTGAGGAGCTGCCTCAATGCTCCAGAAAGGCAGCAAGGCTCTCATTCCTGTCACTACACCAGTGGAGCTCCCTGAAGGGGAGGTGTAAAGCCCATGTGTGCCAGTAGGAGCTCACCTGTGCTCTGTGCCACTGCCCAGCACTTCACGAGAATTCTGGGAACCACCAGTGGCAGGCAGTCCCTTAAATTATTTGGCATTACCCCTAAGTACCCGATCAGTCAGGGCAATTCAGAGTTTGATGTCTAAGAGCTCTACACTCCTGCAATTACTTAAATCCGCAAAATTGCACCCACAGGTATTTGCAGGCACAAAAATGTTGGCATAAAATTAGAGGCCATTTCCTAAAACCTGTGCCGAAATTTTGATGATATACTATCTGAGGGGTTGTTATTTTGAAATGGATTTGTGGAAAGCAATTGAAAATCTCCAGGCATCCCATCTGTGTTTAAAGTAACAACAATAACAAAACTTTAAATTAGCATAGGAGATTTAAGACATTTCAGGAAAACATTGATTAAATCTGCCAATGAAATGAACGTGTTTGGCGAGTGACCTAATTAGTGTATACTTGGTTCTTTTTCACTGCACTGCTTACCACTAATTGCTGTTCTGCTGGTCTTCTCCTGACAAGTAAGAAAAAACAAGGATGAGGGATTTGTTAAGGAAATAGTGACATTCAGTTTTAATTCATTTGAACCTGCTGCCAAGCTTAATTATGGAATTGAGAAACTGAGACCGGGAGGCCCCCAGCCATTTAGGTTATAGGAGACAGAGATGTTTAGCGTCTGCCAGTGTATTTGGGTAGCACTTATTGCAGCTAGCTATAAACTTGAGTTTGCTGATGCTTAGCTGTTTTCTCTCCCCCACAGGTAGAAAAAAAAAACAAACCACCCCCATACTGGTTTTAGTTCTAAAATTTAATTATTTAGCCCTAATGGCATCAGGCCAGTACAAAATTACAGGCATTGTATTTCTTAAAGGAAAGGTTTAACAATTATTCTAGATAGTCTTGTCCTGGGTTTCTTTGTGTGTGTGCTTGCATGTATGATCTAGCAATATGTCATTCTACAAAAAAGACCTCGGGATCCTGGAGTACTTGTAGCATTGGAGTACCAAAGTCACCCTCAGTGTAAGGACACTTGAGGTGAGGGGCTCATGTTAGTGGTAAGTTCAATTCCCATCTCTTGAAGAAGTAGGGGACAACACAGCTTTCCTTATTTGTGTTTGGAGTTCTTAAAGGAAAATGTCAGAATGCTTCAAGAAAAGAGGGGAAATATTTTTGGTTTTGGTTTCCTGTGGTGGTGATGGATTCTTGTGAGCAGAGTCTGAAGGTCCTGGTTTAGAATATGAGTTCGTTTTTCATGATGTTCTGCATAAAAGCTGGGGGGAAAAAACGTATAATCCATTGACCAGAATGTTTACAAGGCAGTGAACACACAATAAAAATGCAGGGGAAAGAAAAGAAAAAAAAGCTGTGGAATTTGAGTCTAGCAGAGGGACAGTCTGGTGGGGCTTGCACTTGTTTTTAAAGGAGGAAAAAGAAATGTAGATTTCTTAGAGCAGAGTCTGACTGGCAGACCCTGATCTGAGTTCCTCCCAGGGGATGATTCCAACCATTTTCCTACCTTTTCCCAGGAGGAGCCAGGGAACAGTTATCTGAGCAGGGATAGATGCTGGAGCAGCCAAACCCAGCCACACTGCACCTGCCAGGGGCAGCCACAGCAGCCCAGTTCTGTTGGTGGGTAGCACAGTCCACTTCAGCCACAGCCTGGG
Organism: Machaerirhynchus nigripectus; assembly: GCA_013397975.1. Lineage (NCBI taxonomy): Eukaryota > Metazoa > Chordata > Aves > Passeriformes > Dicruridae > Machaerirhynchus > Machaerirhynchus nigripectus. The sequence goes on along the minus strand of VZRQ01008075.1, from coordinate 116,947 downwards.
CAAGAGGGAAGGACTCTCAGCACAGGGAGTTTGGGGATTCACTTACACTTTGGAGAACACTGGAGGGGACATTCCAAGACCCAGTGTTAGCTTTTGTGCGGGCTAAACTTCATCCACCCAGACCAGTATGTAAAACAAAACAACAAAAAACAACCCCAAGACACAAAACCCCAAAACCCAAACGGAAAAACCAGCACTATTTAGTTAGTGCCTGAGACACAAAAAATGAAGTGAGATTATAAACAAATGAAATACGTTGGTGTAGGTCACTAACATAGACTATAAACATCTACGTGGAAGAACGGAAACTGTACAAAAAGGCAACATGCCTGGTTTTCTGTTATATAGCATTGCAGGGTTCTTGTAAGGATACTTGAATGCTGAAACAGCCTGGGAACTTGGCTTCCCTTGCGGCAGATTGATGTTCTTTGGACGGGTTTTCAGCCATGGAGTGATTTTGTCCTGATGTTCTGTGTGTGGTGGAGAGATGTGTCAGGAGGGGGGAGGGATAGAAAAAGATACTTGGAATGGAAATGAGCTTGAGGGAAGGGAAAAAAAACAGCTTTGCAGTGAGACTGGGAGTAGTAATACTAGAATGCATAATGGGCAGCTAAAGATTTTTTTTTTTGTCTCAAGACTCTCACTGGATCTCTGATATGGTCATATAGCCCCTTGTGCCCACTGAAAAAATGCTTAGAAGATATTCATAGTTTTAGATATTATGGACTGATGTTACTCTTCAATAATTTATCATGCTAGATATACCTGATATCTATAATACAGTGCTGGAATATTCTTACACATTCTGCTTTATATTTACAAATAAAACTAACTTAGATGTGAATACTTACTGTACTGCCTAGAAAATCATATTAAAAATCATTTCCTTTCTATTGCTTCATACGTGAAGCCTGCAATGTACACCGATGCTAAATATAAAAATCTAACTCCGTTATCTGTTTTTCATGACAATGTTAAAACTTACTTTTACCTCCTAATTGTTGGGCATGGAAATGGTGAGAAATAAATAAAAAAAAAAATTAGTCTCCTGAGAAGACCGCCTTAACTGTCCTAAAAAATAATTTTCTCAGTATTTGATCCAAGCTGTCCCATGACTTCCCAAAACATTTCAGATTTCCCATTTGGCAGCTCTGGCTTCTTGTCAGGATCTCTCACACAGGAAAATGGAAGTTGCATCTAATCATATCTCTTTCTTCCTCCCCTAAGTTGCTCTCTCAGAGGGCAAAGGCTTTGGAGAAATCTGGGGAGGACTCTTGCTCTCTTGTAGCACGTGTTTTAGTTCAGAGCAGCATCAGCTTTACTGCTGCTCTGCAGTGAGAGGAGAGCTTGGATAGCACTGCAAAGGAAAATGTGATGCAGAACAAGCTGATTTTAAAATGGCTTGCAGTAAAAAGGGAAAATCAAATGAGGGAAGCAGAGAAGGTCAAACTCTTTTCACATCCCCAAGCTGATCAAACTCTAGTGTTTATTAGATTTGTTAGGCCAGTGTCCCTCAATCTGTAGTAATGCCCTATCAAAAAAAATCTCCCCAATCCTCCCCACAACAAAAAAAGCCCCAAACAAACAAACCAAAGCAGAAAACTGAGCAAAGAAAAGAACAGAAATGTTCAGATCTTGACTTTGATACAAAATAGTGCTTTTCACGCTCCTTAAGTCAGCAGTTTCTTTAATAATTTTGTCTGTTTATTTTTTATTATTTCTTTTAATTTTCTTAAAACTTTGTGAATGAGATTTAAGCCAAGAAACAAAAACATCCATGTACACAAAATTCTTTCATGATTGGACTAACACCTGCGTTGAGTAATGCATGCAGACCAAAATAATAATAGAGATGTTTGTAATTTGAGGGGTGAGGTGATCACAAGCACACACTCTTATGCCTAGATTTGGTGCAGAGAGGACAGCAATGAAGTCTCCCAGGAGTAGGAGGAAAGGCTGGGGAAAGAAATACAAATGGATTCAGCAGGAAATCATATCTGTGGTTGCCTCCTGTAGGATGTGTATTGACCTAGTAAATGGAGATGTCTGCAAAGAAGCTATAAATATGCTTGTGCTAATATTATTAAAGCTTTCAGGCAGTTCAGTTTCATCCATATGGCTTTCCAGGGAGATGCCAAAGATGTGGCCCCTGGCCACAGCTTGTCTGAGCAGCACATGCCTACCTGCACTGTAATTGTTTAATAAGATGTAGGGGTTTTCCCTGGATGGATTGTGAAATGTATGCAGCTGCCTAAATAGGTGCTTGGTGAGATTTTTGAATCTTCCTAATTCAGTTGAAATCTTTATGAGCAAGACATTTGAATGTTGTTGAAGATCAGAGAGAGCTCAGTGCTTTAAAAGTTGCGAAAAGGCCATTCCTTGCCCTGTTACCCCTATTCTGTGTCTTAAAGGAAAATAAAAACACTTTCAATGTTGTTGTTATCCATTAGGGGCTTAACAGCACTGGGCTTGCTTGAACATACCAGTGTTTCTGGTTAAAGGAATAAAAAATGGAGAGGGAAGAAGAGAAGATGGGAAGTGACTGGCTGATTAATATATTAAACTAAGGCAAATACTGGGAGTAAGAAAGCCACTTAAAAGCAGATGATTATCCCTGAGATCTAACCTCACTAAGCTGCTGTTCAGATGATACCCCAAAGCAATTCCTGGCACAGATCTGTCCCGTGTTCCAGCACAGAGTGCAGTGAGATGAAAGGGATGTGGTTTATCCAAAGCTGAGACTTTGCTATCTCACCATCTTCTAGAGCTGTCTGGCAGTTGCCTGTAGAGCACACATTGGGATATCTCCCTGAATTGGTCCCACCTGCTGGAAGGCTGTTCTCCCTGCCCCTCCACAGATGGCCCCAGCCGGTCACAGAGACTTGCTGCCCTCCTCTTCTGAGGCTTAATCCTTGTATGGGTTCAAAGGACAGGGGAAGGAGTGTTGTTTTTTCATGAAATCAGCTATTGCAAACTGTAGCTTTGTATGCCAGGAAGGCCCATCCTGTTACCTCCTCTTATGGAAGAGATGGGGCAGGACTCCAGAGCACTGGAGTCCCACAAGCTCTCAGGGAGCTTTTATCTGTAGGGACAGAGAAAGACCTGCCTACACTCCCCCTCTGCTGCATATCTTCTGGCACTTTGAAGCATCAGGTCACTGCATTCCCTTAAACCCCACTAGGTTCAGGAGAAAAGAAGTGACAAATAGAGGTGTGGTGGCAGTGCTACTGAAAGATTGTGAGACAATGTGAGAGAATGGAAAGATTTTCCTTCTTTTTAAAAATAAAATCTTTGTCTGTGCTCATACACATGGATGATAGTGAAAATCTGTATTTATCTGTTTATTTTTCAGGTTATGGTTTTGTAGATTTTGACAGTCCCGCAGCAGCACAGAAAGCAGTAGCATCTCTCAAAGCAAATGGCGTGCAGGCGCAGATGGCAAAGGTAAGAAGAACCATGTTCTTATAGGATTATTTCAGCTGTTGGGTTAAATTTCCAAGGATTTGTTTTGCTCCTGTTTTTCTTCAGGTTTTGGATTACTTATTGAAAAGATTCTTTCATCCTTTGGCTCCAGCACCTTGTTCATCCCATGGTTTGTCTGTGTTGTTGAGAGCTGTCTCATGTAGTGGGCTCTGATCTGACTCTCTCTCTGCCCCTCTCTCTGGAGAGGGCTGTAAGACAGAACTCTGGAGTGGAAGAGCTGTGGAAATGCCTTTTGCTAACTTCTGAGTGACAGAGTTGCCTTTTCTTCACCTTGGAGTTGTGTTAATTTGGTTCCTTTGCTTTGGAAAAGTTACTGTTTTCTGACGTGGCTGGTAGGCTTCTCTGAAGGAGTGATTGACTGAGCATAAGGAAAATCTGGTTGATGTGCCTAGGTTTGGCTTCTCCTGTTTGTTGAATTGTTTTTCATTTTTGAGGACATAAATGGAAGTGTAGCAGGTTGCGGAAAGAATGGTTCCTAAAGGTTGTCTGGAGGTGACTGGTATCTGTTCAGAGAGGCTGTAGGAGCCATAGCAAGCACAGTGAGCTCAGTCACTCTTGGAATTGTCCTTTGTCCCCAGGAAAAGGGGCTGATGGGGAGACAGGGGTTATAGTAATGACCTTTGTGTGGTCCAGCTGTTGGCTTTCTGAAGGTGGAATAATGTGTCTTTGGGCTCTAGACTGTGTCGGCCAGCAAAAATAGCTGTTGCTTTGTACTTTAAAATGCCTTACCTGAGAATCACAAAAAGTATTTAATGTTGCCTGATTTAGTCTCTGTAGAAATGATGCTGTCATCTAATCTAAAACAGTGAAAGCAAACAGGTAAGTACAAAAAAAGAGGGAAATCAACTAATATTCATCAGATTTGAAGATTTCCACTCAAAGGAACGCTGGTGGTTTGAACCTTTGTTTTTCAATGATTTCTTAATGAAAATATAGTTTTGGTTTGGTTTGTGTTGTTTGTTTCTGTTTTTTTTTAATTTTACAGAGAAAAATCATTGCTGGCAAATGAGGTTCTTTTGCCTTCTACTGAATTACACTCACTGTGCCTGAAAGAAACTGGATGACATCCATGTATTTCTGTTTAACAGCGCCCCACAATGCAAGCTAGGCTGTTTTATTGGGTCTTAGCTTTTATTGACACATGGTGATAAAAAATATTTGCTTCAAATGGGTAAAAGATGGCAAGCTGAAGAATGTGAACTTCTACTAAGGACTGTGCTATTTTATTTCTCAGATATATGGCATCTCCTTGTTAAAATATAGGCAATTTGATGCATTAGTCAAGCTGTGGAAAAGAAACCAAAGACAGGAGATATGTTTTGTCCTAATGATTGATATCAAATAGCCATTTCTGGAGAGGAGTAAATCTATATAAATCTATACAAAAATCTAAATCCATATAAAATGGTACAGTTAGAGATTTAAAATTATAGATATAAAGATAGGATTGAAAGATAAACCTATGCTTGGGGTTGTTGTGATTCAGAACAATGAACAGTTGCAGTGCTTGTGTTCATGGAAATACGAAAAAGGAAGGTGACTTAAAACATTGTGGTTTGGATTGTCCAGTATTTAGGGACTAAATGCAAAGCCTGATGTTTTCAGAGTGGGAAGGGCTGTACCAACCCTTGGTTGGTTTGTTTTCTGGGGAGTCTGTGGCAGGAGTAGTTTTTTGCCCTGTGAGATTTTGAGGCAGCTGCTGTGTACACATTTGTTTGCATAAGACTGACTGTATTTTTACTATTTAGCCATGGTGCCTGGAATCTCAGATAGATTCTTTTTAGTGTGTTTGATAGCTCAAGATAAATATACAACTGACTTTTCTTATCTCTGAAAAAATCTAAGTGTTTAGAAAAATGGGGTTTCAAAGGAAATTGAGATGACTCCACGCAAAGTACCTCACATTGCTGAGAAGGCAGGAGCCTGGGAAAGCAAGTCTATCTGGAGAAACATGTTAGTTCTTGCACATGTTGGAAGCCAAGTTGCATAACAGGACTGAAAGACAGTGTTACCTGCCAGTGTCTGAATTACCAGTGAGGGCTCAGAAGAGGTTTGAGGAAAGGGGCAGAACAATAATTTAGCCTGCATTTCTGGAAGTTTATCCAGAGTAGTTTTTTTTCAAGAGCTGCTTTAATTAGTGGTGAATGGTCACTCTCAAATGAAAACAAAATAAAAAGTGTTAAGTCTGAAGAAATTCCCTAAACCTTTTGTGTGCCATACTTTCCTAGTGTCAGTGTCCTCTGTCTTTTACTCTGCATTGCAAAGCAGTGAAACTGCCCCGTGTAGAGGCCAGAGAGAAGACAGACTGTAACCTGTGTTCAGCGAATGTCAACAATCTCAGTCCGGCTGTGGACGCTTTTGAATAAAGGTGAAAGAGGCATTGACCAATTTTTGCTATGTGCTGGCCTTCTTCAGTAGTGAGAGAAAGTATGCCGAAGTGTCGGTATTGTCTGTGATGTTTTCCTGGAGAGAAATCTTGCTCGGAAAGAGCGGTTCTTTCTCAGTTTTAACACAATATAATTTTTCTCATAGAAATCCAGGAATCTTCTTTGAAAAACAAAAGGCAGAACTGAACCCCCGCCCGTGTTGGCTAGCAGAAGTATCTTGTGGAGGCTTGAGTAAAATATACTCATTTTATCAATGCTAAAATACAGCCACCTCCCTCTTTTTTATAGCATTTGGACACCATTTTGGCTGATTTTGTTTCAGAGTACTGCCTCTGGAAGAAGGTTAGACTCTGGTGGATTGATGCTTCAAGTCCCGTCAGTATTGGAAAACTTGTTCTGTCGAGGCTAATACACCCCATAAACCCACAAAGGGAAAAAAACCCAAACATTAAACATGTCTGAATCTCTCTTTTTGTTCTGGTTTGAAGCAGGCAGGAGAGGATTTGGCTGAGGGAGAGGAACAGCAGTACTATGCCTGCAGAGGTAGTGGTGCCAGCTGAGGAGATGAGGTCTCATGGGCCCATGGACAGCTGCCCACTTGGTGGGACAGGGACACACACAACCTCCCACCCACAGGAAAGTTGTGTGAGGCTCTTGTACACACGTGTTGTCACCTGGCTTCTTTAGCATTTCTCTCTCACAGGTACTTGAAGGAAGAGTTCTGACTACTGCCACTGTCCTATGTCCAATAAAGTTCATCTAAGTTGTCCATCTTTATCGAAAGTACTTATTAAGAGTTTCATTTATTGAGAAGAATTAATGCTATGGAGCTGCTGAGGGATGTTTTCCTAGCTGGCCTGGTTTATTTTGCTGTGTGCTTTCTGTGTGCCTTTGGACATGCAGATTCATTTGTGTGTATGTTGTGCCTGCTTGTTCAGGCTCGTAGAGTCCAGGTGTTTTTTTGGGTTTGTCTTCCTACTAAAAATGGGACAACTGATATGCCTCTCGATAGTCTCACAGGAATTATTGATTTGGTTATCTCTTTATGCTAGGGACTGCAGAAACATGACAGAAAACATATTGCTTATGTGCATGATTTATGTATCAGTTTAGGTTTTTCCAGATGCTCCTTTCCTGCATTTCCTAGAAAAATATTATAGACAGAATATGGAAAATTAATAAGGAGAATCTTAGTAATATGGGAGTTGGCTCAGACAAGTAGTCAAGGAAGTCTAGCACACATGAAAAATGTATCAGTGTTCTAATAAAATCTGTAGCCACATCTATTCTTGGGATTCGCAATAGTCCTTCACCCAGAATTACACATTCATGAGGACACTTCTTAATCTACTTTATGTGTAAGTTTTAATGATGCCAAGGAGTCTAAATCACCTGAAAAATCAATAGAAGCCTGCTGTCTAAATAAATTTGAGCATCCTAGCTTGTGTCAGCCTGCAGTTGAACTGTGCAATCAGTTTATACCTTCACAGACATTTGGGATCCTCTCTACGATTTTTTATTTCCAGTTCTAGTCTGCTGTAAGATTGCATAATGTGGAAGTTCAGGCGAAGGTGGGTTCTTACAGAGAATTTAATAGCTCCTTTAATACCTAGCAGCCCATCAAGAGTGTAGAAACAAATGCATTCACAACGGAAGTGTTTTCAATCCTGCTTTTATAAGGATTAAAAATGTATTTGATGATGTATGTCTTTTCTGGGTTTTCCTTTTGTACGTATAATGCATTTAGACATCCTCAAGACCTGCGTGAAAAATGCAGACATTGAAGGAATATTTAGTTAGCGCTGGCAGTTGTCTAAGTCCAAGGAACCATTTCTTGACTACGCTGCTGCGGTGATTGCCGTCCGGAGAGTACACTGCAGGAACTGGTTCTGAAAAAGGGCTGTGCCAGTAGGCTCTGATGTGTTTTCCTCCACAAGGGAATTGCAGAAAGTAATTTTGCTTCTTGTGTGATATTTTTCTCATCTCTCCGTCATGCAGAAGCTTAAATACAGGGAGTAATCACCGTCTAGGTGAAAGATAAAAGGGAGCTGTTTCCCACAGAACAGAGCCAAGCACAAGAGCTTCTAAAGAGGAGCAGAGAGCTGGTTGCTCTATAGTTAAATAGACAGATTTTCTCCAAGGACCAAGGAAAAGGAAATCCCACAGAAGAATCTTATTTATTTTCCAGACTTTCGCGTAGGTTGTAAGCATTGCTCTGGTATGAGTCAGCTGACTAAATAAGTTCATTCTGTCTGCTTAGTTTTCAGCTTCATTTTCTCTTCTTTTTAAATTACTTCCCTTTTTTTCTCTATCAGACACCAATACTCTAAAGGGCTGATCCTTAAAATGGAAAGACTGGTGAAAACACTTCTTTCCAATATTTTTTTAATCTATATTTTAATGAAAAGTTTTAATTGTTTGTTTTTTGAAGTTTAAAAATTCATGAAAATAGTAAGAATGCTATCCCTAAAAAATATGAAATATGGCCTGTACACATGATACACTGGTTTCCTAATTCATGATTTAAATGTCTGCAAATTTTAGCTGATGAAACTAAAGGATACTGGTTGGTTGAGTTTTTTGATAATATTTGTGGTTAACTGAGTGAGTTAACCTTCCTTTTGAAACCAAAGTGGGATTCTAGGAGTTTTAGAGCTCAGTATTGAAATTGTCAGGCTTTGTTTTACTCCTGTGCTTTAATTATTTGATCTCCCATCCCCAGCAAACTGTTGTATGAAGTCAAATATTTGTCAGTGATTTATAAAACACTGTTCTCATTTGCTGCTAGAGCAGGAGCTGGTGCCTCTGGAAACCTCGCCATGCTCAGCAGTGTAGAAGCTGAGAACATGGCTGTGCTGGCCACCTTCCACGCCATTTCTGAATGAATTGCACAGCCAGGCGTGGGCTGCTGCTGCTGCAACAGTTGTCAGAGATTTTTGGCACACACAGCTCGTGTATGTGTGTGGAGCACTCTCCAGTGAGCTCTCTTCTTATCTTCCTAAAATGTGCACTATCTTTCCCTGTGCCTTTGCACAGTGCATACTGGCTGACCAGTACTGAGCTGAATTGATAACCAATTGATAACCAAACCTGGTTAAATGGCGTTTAAAAGTTATAGCTGGAAGGAAATAAAGGTTAGTTCAGTTTAGATTTGGAAATTACACATGCAAGTGTCTCTCTCTTTGGTTTCTTTTGCCAAGTCTACCGTATCAAAAGTGTCCTGCAGAAGCACTAACCGGAAGTTCCAGGTTTCATGTACTGCTACTTATCAAAGTAATTTTTCCTCATCCACTCTTGCCTGCTTACCTGTGTTTTGCATAAACTATCTTTTACTCTTGAAATGGGGAATCGTAGTTTCCCAGATGGAGCTGGCCCTTAAGTGCAGGTTTTGTAAATATAGTATATTTTTCCATTCCTTAAAGGATAATAATTGACAAAGCAGGAGCAATGACAAGATGCTGAATTATTTGTTTGTATTAGGTTTTATCTCAAAATTTCTTAGGAAGATGAGTCTTTCAAAACCTAGAAATTTTTTTGTGGTTTTTTTTTTTTCCAGATGAAACACTGTCTAAATTCAGGATTCAAATCACAGATGTGCTAGCGAAGTGCTAACTTTACATTTCAGAAAATCTGCAGTAGCAGACGACAGTGTCCTAGGAGTGTCCTAGAGAATCAAGACTAAAGCAGTGAGCAGCTTTGCACAAACAGTGATGGATTAGGGTGATAGCAAAGATACATGACATTATTGGAAGGACTTCCTAGTCTTATCTAGCCCTGAAAATTTCATGCTTCTACCTGAGAACTTTATGGTAGCCAATCTGAAGTGATCTTAATATCGTTTTCCTGCTTTCAGATGTGCATTTACAAGCCCATATAGAATGCATTAGCTTGAGCCATTCTTGAAAGAAAGTAATCCTGGAGGTATTAAAATCCAGCAATCCTTTCACACTTGCATGTGTTGCTCCTAAAAACATGTAGATCAGCATGAAGGAGGGTATGCACATTGACAGCATTTGAACCACACCTGCCAAACTTATAAACAAAAATTTCTTTGGGGGTTTTCAGAAGTGCTTAACTTGACATAATTCTGCTCTCTGAAAGTGAATGGAACTTTACTGTTGGCTAATTGAGAGGAATTAGGTCAGTACTATGTTCTTTTGTTCCCAAAAATTGTAGCTCAGCATCTTTCTTAACCACTAAGTTAGCTTAGAAAATCTTACAGCACATACAATCATGTTTATTCTCTATCACCTCAGATAGACCTGACCATGGTATTTTCCTTCCCTTTTCAAGTGCTGCTTGAGTTTCTAGATTTACTTGATTTTTTTTCATACTGTAACTTCATCTAACATTAAAACATTCTTCTGCCTTTGAAAATTAAAATACAAACAATCAGTAAATATATCTACCTCCATGGTATTAATGCCTTGCACCACAGAACAGATGCTGAAAGTGAAAATTGTAGCCAACTTTTAGGCTAGAATAGTAGAATTACTGGGTTCTTTTCGGGTTATGAACTTCAGCCAAACAAGAGTTGGCCTTTTTTCATAAATACACATTGTTCTTGACTTTCCTCTGACTTGGAACACATTTGAATTGGTAATAATACAGCTGAAATCCACAGAGCTTTGGCAATCTAAGCTGGGGAGAAGAATGGGGCTCCCTATCTTTAGCACTCACATAGTTATACGTCTTGGAAGCTCTTACACACTCTTTGCAAACCCTTTATGTTTGCAGAACAGGAAATCTAGTCCTGCAAACGAGTTAAACACTGGAGTCAGATTAATTCTTTTTTGCCTCCATACTCAGGAAACTCCAAACGCCCCACGGAGGAGTTATCCGACCACAACTATGCAGCTTGGGAATCTGCAGCTAAGACTGAGCAAAACTATGTTCTAAATTCAGTAAGCACAGCTTTACTCACCAGGAAAAACCCAGCACACTCTGAAATGATCAGAAAACTGTGGTTTTAGAAAATATTACTGTGGTAGAAAATGGACGTAGCCTTTCTTTCAGTGACAAATCATTTAATTATGTTCTCTGTAGATCAGCCTGAGGATAATGCTTTTGTGAGGTGAGAAGCAAAAGTTCATTGTATCTAGCATGATGATTCATATGACCACCAGCAGGAGGATATGTGCATGGGTTTTGGGGTACCACTTAGTCTGGACTGAGACACAGCTTCAACAAAGCAACGCAATTTGTGTGAAAACCAGGCCGCTTTCAATTTATTTGGTTTGATTTGGAAAGCAGGTGTGCAAACTTCAGTGGCGTTTCTTCTGAGCTGATGTGAGTGCCTGTACAACAGCTCGTCAGCCTGGAAACACACAGGTGCACACTCTACCAGTAAATACACATCCACCAGTAATATGCATAGATATTCCCTGTGCACCTCTGCATCCCTCTCTGAATACCTAAATGTTACTGTATTAGTAAATACTCTGCTTGTTATTTCTTTATTAATGACTGCCTCCCATTCAACTGACGTGTCTGAGTGGTTTGTCTGTAATCTAAACAAATTTGGGTTTAGATGCAGTTTTGTTCACTAATGAATGATATATATAATGAATGTCGCTATAAAGGAACCTCTATTTTTACTTTGTACAAAAATATGAAATTAGGCTGTCCTCATGCTACATGCAACATACTGAGTCATGATGGCAGCTCATTGAATTTTTTAGTCCTTTCCCTGTATATATTTGTGCTCAGGAAGGGAGATTATGATGACATGAACGGCTGAATTCTATTGGTAGTCATGATAAATTAGCTTTGATGTGATCAAAATAAATATAAGTGATATAAAAATGTAAACCTGGCCATGTCAGACCAGAATAAAGTTTCTTCTGATATCAGATTCTCTTTCTGATAGTGCAGTGTAGCACGTGCCAGCACAGGAGTACAAGGACCAGACAAGCACCTGAGGATACTTCCCCAGAGTAGTCTCTTAGCCTCTAGCAATTTGCAATTTGGGATTTCTTCAGCTTGTATTGAATAGTCATTTGTAGAACTGCCTCCCCATCCCCAAATAAACAATTTATGCTGCCTGTTTTGCATTTAAAATTTTGGCAGCACAACATCCAGCCTTTAGAAGTTCTTCATTTAACTTCATGTTCTTCAAAAATCCATCTCCTCTGCTTGCTCTAGACCTGCAATGTTGATTTCATTGATTGCTTGCTAATTGTTCTATCAGAAGAGACAGAAGGCTCTTGTTCCCTATCAATCTTTTTCATGGCACTTACGGTTTTATAAAATGCAGTCATAACTTCCCTTAATCCCTGTTCTGTTTCCAGTTTTAAGAAAGATGTGCCAGGATGTGCGTGCGTCAGTAAGGATGTGGTTCTTAGAAGCAATGAGCAGTTGCTAAGTAATGAACGTGAAGCCTGTTAAAGTGGCTTTGTAATATGAGAGCAGAGCTGACAGGAAGCTTAGAGGGTCATTTTATATCAATATGCTGGACATGAGGCAAGTATTGCTAATGCTGTGTAGTGCTGCAGCCTGGGAGATGGGAAAATGGACACATAGGGGAAGGGTACATTTGCCTGGTATCAGGTACTTTGTAAGGCAGTCCTCATTTTGCACAAGGATAAATGCACATATTTGATTAAACCCAGGAGGATCCATTTTTTAAATAAGAACTGTCAGCTTTAGAAAAATGTACCCAGAAATAAGTGAAGTGTTAAAAAAAGTAACAGAACTATTCCTTTAAAGCAGCAAGTAAAGAGCAGCACAACCCCAAGTACGAGGACATATGTTCAATGTGTCAAAAGGAAATACACCCAACTCCCTCCATCTGTGTATATATAAGGCATTATAAATGCCTGTCTTAAAGTCTGGGATTGTTTGGTCACAGCTTTCCTTAAATATTAGATCAAATTAGTATCTGTCATATTGCTGAACAATACCTGAAACTGCTGCCTCCAATGGATCAATATCTGGCCAATGCTGTCAGCAGGCTTCAGGACTTTATCTTTGCCAGGAGCTCCTGAAGCACCCTTGTGCATTTTGGCTTGCACCCTCTGCTTGGGCACGATGTAACCAGCAATGCTGCAGCACGTGCCTTCCTATCTAAACCAAGGAAAGGACTGCAGCAGATGTCATGCTGTGCAATGAATCCTTATTTAAGAGAGGTGCATATCCATGTTCTGCTTTCTCTAGGGCTCATGGAAGAAAATGACCCTTTTATTAGTCATAGTTCAAAATGGAGGACATGTCGAAGAACCTAGGGGCCCTAAATTGCCGGTTCCTCTACTGCGTAGGCAGATGGAGTCTTTCTGTGATTCCCAAAGGTAGCTACTGAGTACATCTGGAGGGTTTACACCTACCAAAGACACACCTTACACTGCATTTATGGAGGTGAGATGGTTATTTCCTCTGCTGTGCCGCATAACTTTGCCACGGAGAAAAATGAAAGCTTCGATAAGAGCAGCTCTGAAGGCATTTTTGTAGTTGGCAAAAACACAGGACCTCCCCTGTGTGAACACACAGTTAGAATATGGATATGGTATTTGGTAGGAGGCATATTTTTCCCTTGTTAAAATGGATACAACTTTGTTTGTCTGGGTGCCAGTAAGTAACAAAGTGGGGTGTGTTGAATGATCACCACTTGTCAGTCATCTGCTATCTTGATATTCTTATCAAGATTCAAAAAGTAAAAGAGATAATGAAGAAGGTGTTCATTTCTAGTTGAAAACTTTGGAGTTGGGTTAAGACTTGGTGCTAGAAAGCTTGGCTTTGAATTCCTCAGAACAAGTGGACACACCTTTCTAGTAGCTGAGACTGAAGTCTGTGTCTCAGACATCATTTCTTCATGCAGTTGGATCACTTTTGGTCTTTAGCTGCTAGACAGGTAAAGAAAGAGAAGACACCCTGAAGAAAGGCTTCCCCATCTTCAAAGATATCTTTGGCACTTTACTGCCGCACTTAGTTGATAGATGATGCTGTTCCAGGGCAGTATCACAGTTCTGTCTCTCTGTATACGGACATACAGGGTTTTACTCTGTAAATACCTAGTTGATAAGTAGTCAAGAACCTATATTTATATCAATGTATGCCCACATTCATAGATGATAATTTAGAAATGATCTTGAGAAAATTTTATAATATAATGAGATTCTCATGAGTAGCAAAAAGTATTACAGTGGTATTTTTATAATATGTACTGTTGGAGTATGACTATTTCTAGTAATACCTCTAAGCACTGAGAACAAAATATTATGTGTTTTTTAGGAATGTGCTGTAGAAATAGGAAAGAAATTGGAGGTAAATTAAATCTTGGTCATAATCAGCAGGTATTTTTCCATCTGTCAGCAAAAACTGGCAAAAAACTCCAAAACAACAACAAAATTGTAAACTCTGAGATGAGATTTAGTGATTTACTGTCTGCTTTAACTGTGCCTATGGCTTGCAGTAGAGCTACACAGCCTCAGGGTTTCCCAGATATTTCCATAACTTATTTGTCCATTTTGCATAAAAGGTTATGATCCTACCATTTATCTAAACATTTTCCTAGTCACCTACTCCAATTATAGCTTGTTAGGGAAAGCCAGGACTATCATTTATATGTCTGTGTTGCTTTATTACAGGGATGCAGGGGAAAGCAGCATGTGGAGTCAGTGAAGTGGGGGTTTTTGCAGTGTCTTAGCTTCCAAAAAATCTTTTCCCTTGCTTAAAAAACTGTTCATCAGTGAAAGGTCACCACTCCTAATAGCATGACCTAATTCACTTCAGCCTGCCTTCCTGCTGCACAGCACATTTCACATGGTAAAATCGTGGGTTTGGTAAAGGAGCCAGAACTGATCCAGACCAGGTTGAAGTCTGGCTGTAATGGGGTCACAGCAGTCTCGCTGCCTTGCCCTCTCTCCTGGGGCTGCTGAGCCTAGAGTAATGGAAATGCTTCCCATTCAGAATAAAATTTCATTAGTTGAAATACGTAATTGCTCTCTTTCGTATGATCAATCTTCTGAGTCTTCTTGAACTCAGGCTTTCTACATTAAAAACGAGGGTTGGATGCAGACTCTGCTTTGCTTTGCTTGAAGGTCAAATAAATGGTTTCATCTTGCATGATTACATTGTTGCATGCTATTTACTTCTCTTGTGTATATAAGTAATTTCCAGATTGGCTTATGGGGTACCTTGAAGAGGCTCAACATTTTATGTCATTGAGCAATTAGATTAGTTACCGGGGCATCCCCCTGCACTCCTTAGTGTTGTGCTGGCTCTCTTTGATCCCAAGACATCTGGGAAGCCTGGTGCAGACTTATCTAAAGGACATGGTCTGAAAAAGTAGCAACTTAGGCACTTTCCTCCTGGGATCATCTAGTACTTTATCCTTTATCCTGAGTTTTACTAAAGGTTTCTCCATTTCTTTGTTGAGAGGTCCTTTGAATGTGTAGTAGCTGAGACCTGAAACACTTTATGCTGTGATGGAAACTTCCCACAAAACACAGCACTCTCAAGTCACCTGGTCTTAATGGTCCGTAGATCAGATCAGGCATTGAATGATACCTGTAAATGCTATTTACTGCCTGTTTGCTGGTATTTCTTTGATAACCCATTGTGCTGGTCTTTCACTTAATATTTTAGAAGCTCTTAGTAGTGGTCTTTGCCTTCACAAATGTTTCTCCTTCTGTAATGTTCCCCTGTGTTCCCATGTGAGTGGAGTCCTTTCACTTCAGTCTTTTCCACTCTAGTCAATCCACACAAAGCATTGGGAAAAGCAGAATGATACCACATTTGCATCCTTCATTTTGTTGTTGTGAATATAACTTTTTTTTTTAGGGTGTTCCTACACACTTATTACCATCCTGTTGCAGTTTTGGATCTGAGCTGGGTGGATGTTGAATTAGGCAGACAAAGTTTCTCTTCTAGGATATTAACAGTTCTTCTTGTGATATTCCACTGACTGATAGTGTTTTTCTATACCTTTTCTATTTACAATCCATCTTTCTTAAATCTGGTTGAGTGGAGCTCTATGCTATTTTTCAGAGAGTCTGCAGTGCTGTAATATGTGTATTTTACTACCTTTTAGTCAATTGATGAGCACTGTAGAGTTTGCATTAGAAATTCTTACTTTTAGCAAGTGTATAAACTACATTATTTTGCATGTTCTATTGTTAAATTTCATTTGCTCAATTAAATCTCTGAATGCCTTACCAGGTCTAGATTCAAATGAAGAATGTTATATATTATAAGCACAAGTTTTAAAATTATGCCACAAGTGTTTGCAAACAAATTCACAGCTAGAGATCTGTTCTTCACCTTGTTATTAGTGAGTACATCAACTGGTTGGCTGTTTAACTCCATAAATGTGACAGCTCAAGTATCTGGAATTGTGCTGGGAGAGACTTAGTGTCCTAGAGCTTAATTTCTAGCCATGTGTAATTCCAAACATATAGTAAGCTAAACAGGAGATATAGAAAGCAAGTTATATTTATGTGTTTCTAAACTTTAAATGCTTTCTGAAATGCTGCATTTCACAAAGAAAAGTGAATGTGAGAAAATAGCAATAGAGGGTAGATGAGTTTCTAACTTTAAATCTTGGAATTTTTTGCCCTAAGGGAACATTTGCTTCAATTATGATAAAATCTGACATTTTAAGAAATGAGGATTAGGTTCCATGAAGCTGGCAGGTTTTTATTACCTTTAAGATAACTTTTTATTTAAAAAAAAAGCAGCCACCACAAACTCTCTATTATCTATGCAGATACTTCACCGCTAAAAGGTTTACCATGAAGACAGAATGGTGAGAAATATAAGCTTAAGTTATAGAGCTGTAAGAAGCAAATGAGTATTTTACTAGTTCACCTTTCATGGTTTTGGTTGTTTGTGTTGTAGTCTTTTTTTTTTTTTTTTTTTTTTTTTTTATTTTCTTGTTACTATAATTTTT
>VZRQ01008075.1:79018-100183 GCA_013397975.1 Machaerirhynchus nigripectus | reverse complement strand
TTTTTTGGTCAGAATTACTGTTCACATAAATATTATGTAGAGGAAAACCTTAAGATGTGCAAAATGGTTGCTAAGAAAATGATCTACTCTGTTCAAATTGGTAGTCTTGAGAGATGCACTCTTGAGATGTATCTGTCTCTAATACTTGTTTTAGACAACTGCGAAATCTTGCTGTCCCAATATAAATATCCAGGTGACAGATACATGTACAAATATTTTTTCAGGGAATCAACTTTGGTTGTTTTAAGGCAGAACTTGATTTTTGTGAGTAGGAGCACAAATTTGGAAGTTTGGATTACTTAGATGATCCTCAGCCTTGTTGTACTGCCACTTCTAATCATGTTTAAAAATGAGATTGCTTGGAGTCAGTTCTGCAGTCATTTGTGGTTCTGAAGTTAGCTGGTTTAAAAAATAGACCTATATTTTGGACCCAAAGTTCACACATATATTCAGCTGGCAATAATAAGTATAAACTCTTTTGTTAGGCAGATGTGCTGGATTGTTTCAAGATTTTCAGAGTCTGGGTCCCTGACTACTATTCCACCTATATAAAATACTTCACTGTGTCATCTCTGCTTATTATCCTATCTTGCTGCAGAAATGGAATATATCAAAGGTTTTTGTTCAACAAATGATCTCTGTTGATATTTTAATTTTAATTCCTTTCACGCTTTTTCTTAGTTTTTATTTCAGAAAAAATAATCCAAGGTAGTATGTATTTGGCAAAAAACCTCAAATATTTGATATTGTTCTTCTTGGTCATCAATAATGTAACTGCCCTTCCTTAACATACTAGTAAAAACAAAAACAACAAAACCCATTTTTCTTTAGAACAAGCAACAAACTTTGCTTTCCACCCTTAGTGGTGTGGTGCAAGATTTTATTCTGGAAGAATTTGGGAATGGGGGTCAGGTTTGCCTTTAAAACTCAAGTCCCACATAGAGGAAAGTATCCATGTTACATCATTCCACAAAACTCTTGTGTCTCTCAGTGTGGGCCCTCAGTGCCTACTGTGGATAGTTTGAAGCCTAAAGGCAAAGCTGAGATAACAGAATTTTTCCCAGAGGTCAGCTTGGCCCATCAAGCTGAAACCAAAATCTAAGCATCTGGCCTTCTGGGCAACTCTCACCTTATCAGCCACAGTCAGTGATGTGCACTTTGACCTGCTGAATCCATGAACCATCTCCTCCCTCACAAATCTGAAGAGCTGAAAGGAGGTGCAACTGAGGCACATTGGGGCCTAAATCATAGGTAAGGTTCCAGCAGTTTCTTCGAAAACCCCTTTCAAAAGAGGATCACAGCTGATTTTTATAAGCAGTGTACATTAAGGCAAATATTTTAGGTGTTTTAAGACAGCTTAGAATTTTCAAAACCAGTCCTAACAAAGTAAAAATCCACAATTAATCTGCTTGCTAAAAATTAGAAGTCAATATCTTCTCACGTTCTGCCAAATTTAGGAAAGAAGCCTTTGTAACCGAAGCTTTCCATCCAGTGCCCTGTTATACCATTACAGTTTGCTATGTCCTGTGTTTTTCAAGCTGAAGCAGTAGCATCAAAAGTGTTACTAACTTCTGCTGCTTGCTGTATGAGTAAGGATTTTATTTGTAGATGCCGAATGACAGATTGGATCAAGGTCCAGCTGTGTAAAACTCTAAAGGTTCTGACACATAAATTATATCGTAGTAATACATTGGTGATTTATCCTTCCTTTACTGAAGGATAAACTAACCTGAAATTGCTACATGTATTTTCAGAGAAAAATATTCATGTAGATGTGTTCTGAAAAGTGGTTGATGTGTAATAACCTGTTCTTGGACCAAAGTCCTGCAATATGCACGGGTCTATGATGAGTAGGTCATGAACCTGGCTGAATACCGTGAATTAGTAAATAAGTAATTTACTAAATAGGTGGTTTCAATAAAAGTAATGCACTTACTTAACAAATGTGGGGTTTTTATTTATTGTCTTCTTCTAATTCCATTCAGTGCTCATTACCTGAGCACCAACACTGTGCATAGCTCTGTGGATGTTAAAATTAAATCCAGTGCTTGAAGTGAATAAAATACTTACCAGAGGAGAAGCTATCAGGATGCCTTGGGCAGAAGTTGATTTCAGGCATTATCTCTCGTTTGCTGGTGTGCATGTGCACGCCTGCCTGCCTCACGTGCGCATTCAGGGAGAGAGCGATGAAAAGGTCAGATGCCTGCTATGGATATGATCTCTGTTCATCTTGCTGTGCTGATGAAGTTTTGTTGATTGAATGTAAATATGTCTTAACTCTTCCACAGCATGTGCATCAAAGAGAACATTATTAGAGCGAAGACAGGCATTTGTTGGTACAATGGAAGTAATACTGTCTGTGCAATACTGTTTAGAGGTGCTGTACAGTGGCATCCGGATATATTTGCATCTAAATGAGACGAGCGTTTCTTTTCATACGGCTTTGATTTACCTTGATCGCTACAGGTTTTTATTCCCTCCGGGATTTGGGGAACCGTATTCCCATTATGCACTCATCTTCCCTTCACATACTGTCTGCCACCTTCAGTCAGTGCCGCTGGATAAGTATATGTAATAAAGATCTTTTACATCAGATCTGGTTTCCATGCTGTCAGGACAGTTACTGGAGTCTGGGATTTAGGAGGAGCAATGAGTGATGAGTACAGCATTTATTTAATTACTGCTTTTATTTTCTTTTCTTTTTTTTTTTTTTTAATGTCAAGTATTGACTGTATCTGAACCCGCTTCAACATTATTAATGTTTCTGAGAATGACTGGATGATAATGCATAGTTCCATTTTTTTTGTTTTAAAATGTTTTCAAAATAATTGATTTTCCTCTTTTTTTCTTTTTGCTTCTGAAGAGCCTCAGTAGTCCATTAACCAGCATCCTAAAGATCTGAATCAGACTCCCTCACTCAGTGGGTTTGTAGATTGCTGTTGGATGTTTCAGATGTGTCAAGATGCTCTATTTGTTCTGAGTCCCTTAGTGTGGGTTAGCTTAGCAAAAGGATTTCTTGGCCCAGCTCTTCTCTTGGTTGAACCAAGTTGCATTTTAAATCAAAGTCATAGTAAATCACTTTAAATCTCAGTATAATGCCCATGTGTCTTACAGGGTAGCCAGAGCTATGGCACTTAAGTACAATAATGTAGAAAAACACTTGGGAAGTAAAATTTGTAAAACATACATGGGTGAGCCTCTTGTGTTGCATGGTACAAACATTTGCTTTGAGTTAATGCAAGATTTCAAATCCTCCTTTGCTCAATATAATCATTCACTGAAGTTTTCTTTCCTATATTCTGCAAACGCTAAAAAGCTTTCTGAACTATTTCAGCATTGGAAAAGGGGGAACTCTCATTTGCTGGTCATTGTTTGGATTGCAGCACCTTCCAAGGAGCACTGGACACTTACCAAAGACAGGGGAAGGTCCATCCCATGCCCCAAGGACTGTGTCAAAGGCAATTACACAAGGTAGTAACAGAGTACTGTGTGTACTCTTCTAATGAGAGAATTATCCTCTCATTAACAAGACTTATCCTCACTGCCTTCACTTTTCTGTCCCTTTTCTCATTTCAGTGAGGAATTTCTGGTTTCTTACCTATTTACCCAGGTTTTGTATGTTCGTGTCTTATGATGTTAAGTACATTTCCCTTCAGTGGAGCATCTCCAATATTTCCCTTTTCATTCCCACTCCAAGTCACTGGGGCAATCCTGTCCTTCTGACATACTTAATGGGATTTGTCACGTCCTTGGTGTAACCATGTTTTATTTCCATGAGTAATGAGGTACTGTGATAGGGCATCTCGTCCTGCCCTGAACAAGACATGCCAAGCCAAACATGAAATGGAATGCCAAACACTATGTCCTATATGTTTGTCAAGTGTGTGATCTATTTTTAAGAGGCCCAACTCAGTACACTGAAATATTTTACTACTTGTGAACTTTAGCTTCTGTTAATATGATTGAAGCAAGTGGAAATGGAAATTGTCAGGGCAATTTAACAAAGCAAGCCTGTAAAACTCATTACATCCCAGGTAGTAAAATCACTTTAGAAGGCACATTCTTCAAACTTGAGCTTTATTCAGTAAACTGCATTGGTGCCTGACCTTTTAAGAGCTTTCCCTTGCTTGGGAGGGAGGAGGGGGAAAGGCCCTGTTGTTCAGAGCTACCTATCTTAAATTACAAACAGCAGCCAGACTTGACTCTGTGCTTTAGATCACACAGGATGACAAAGTGTGCAAGTGCTCCAAACAGACAGTTAAATGGCCAGCTATTTAGATGAGTTTGATGTGTATTTCATGTAATTGTATACTCCATAAAGCAGTAAAAAACCAATGTTGTGTACTGGCTGTATTTTAGCACAAAGTAAATCAAAGTACCATTCTCATGCTTGTAATTCAACCTAATCTTTTCAAGACCTGATGCTTTAAAGAAGCTTTAGATTGATACTAGGTAGTGGGTGTGTGAGGGTTAAAGATGCTTTGGAGAAAACAATTCCTGTTAGGTCTATATCTAATTTGTGTAGCAAGTTAAATTAGCTTGTTGAGAGCTCTCCAAGAGCATGGCTGGGTTTCTCCTGCACTGCAGTGTAAACATGCCCCTAAGTATGCCTCTCTCTGCACTGTCTCCATGCATGTCTCCAAATAGATGACAGGCTTTTCCTGCCAAAGTTATGAATGAGCTGTCAATCCACTCTAGATAACAAATTTAGGCTCTATTTTTTTCTATTTTTTTTTTTAATACTTTATTCTTCCAATCATATGCCACAAATTTCGATTATTGGGATACAAGAAAAGCAAATGTGTCATGGGCTGTGTCTCTACCAGTTAATTATTTTCATTTTCCAGCATCTAAACAATTATGAGCTGTAGGGATTGCATTTTCTCAGAGCTATCCTCTGCCAGGCTCATGAGCACAAGTCAGGTTGCTCATTAGTGAGCCCACACACTCAGAGTTTAGTCCAGTAACCTTTGAAGTAAATGGAAAGCCTCCCACATATTTATTGGGTGTCAGATAGACATTTATTTAGTGCACATTGTGGCATTAAAAGATTTTGTCTAATTACATAATGAGGCTTTATCTGTGTAGTTTGTGAAGTTATGGGAATTATGTTAGAGCTGATTGTGGAAAACTTTGAAAAGAGAAAGTGTTTGCCCGCTCTGCAATTTTCATGCTGTTTCACTTATTTGTTTGCCATTGGTGCCATGCTTTTTTTTCCTCATGGATCTGTCACCATCTCATATTGAGGTTTCCTGAACATCTTTAAAGATAGTTGGTAAAAGACATAAGTGAAAATAAAAGATGGTTAAGAAAGAATTGAGAGTGAGGAATAGAAACTTTAAAAAGGGAAGTTTTTGCAAGAACTGGTATGGGAAAAAAAAAAGTTTCTTTTTGATTTTCAATGGGCAGAAGGATTTGCAAATGCATGAATGGTACTGAGTCCTACATGCAGTGAGAATAGTCAGGTCCACAGGTGACAGATAAAAAGCTATGTAAATTCATAGCACTCCTGGTAAGAATCCTCCTTGTGTACGTAATCCGCAAAAAGTTTGCCAGGAGAAAGAAATGATGGGAGATGATACATATAGGTAATGGAACTCTGTAGTAGCTGGTTTTTTACCATGAAGAAGTACTGATCTTTGTGAATAAATTGTTTTACATCAAGGGGAAAGTTGGTGCCAAGCCAGATGTAGAACCTAGGATGCTTCCTCTCTAAAAATTTGGCCTTTTCCCATGCAGAAAAAAATGCCCCTTGCTTTCCAACAGGTGAAAATTATTCCATTATTCTTGTACATTGGTAGCATTTCTTCTTCCTTGTTTAAATTCACTTTTCCAGTGTGTGTGAGTGCCTTGGGTTTGAAGCATCAAAAGGTGAGCAATTATAGAAAAAACATTAATCTTCCAGGAGATGTTAGAATGTAAATGATCTACCATCCTGAGGAACAGGAATGCAGATGAACCTTTGATTGTAGATATATGTGGCATGCTTTATGGTTTTCTTTCATAAACATTCTCCTTTGCAGAAAACAGAAATAGGGATAGTTGGGAACATGCTCTGTTCTACTCATCAGCCTGAAAACTGTGTGCTGTAACGACACTGCCGTAACACCTTTTTTTAATGCCTAGTTGCTATGCCCAGCATTTAAAAAAACATACTTGAAATACAACACACTGTGTTTACTCTCCATAGCCAGGTAATCTGTAGCTGTTGTTGAGGTAGGAAGCAGTTTTGAAGATTTACATTTCTGGAAGGAAGGTTGACATTCATTGAAGGCGTTTAATTTGATGGTGAAAGAAAGTGTTTGTTTAAATACTCAGCTTGCCTTCATTTATTAGAGTTGTTTCTTTCACATAAAACAGAGTTTTCCAAAAGTCTTTCTCTAGAACCAGCTACAATCTGGAATTTCAGATTTTAAGGCAAATCATTCATCTTTGAATATAACAGATAATGCAGCAATCACTCCCTCCCTGCATGCTCCTCTACTTGAAATTCAGGTCAAATGTTGATGAAAAAAGGAGAAAAAAGAAAGAAGAAAATACTGGATTTTGCAAACAGCATTGTGATTGATTAATAAACCTCATTCTCTATTTATTCATCTTGTCATTATTTTCTCAGCTTTTGCAATGCTATGGTTACTTTTCATTTTTTAGCCTTTTTTTCTCCATTTGCATTATTTTACATGTGCTCCCTTAACTGCCATCATCTTCTTAAGTGCTTTATTGTTGGTAGCAACTGAATTACAAGTCACTTACATTTACACGTCTGCACAGCCTTAGCAGGAAAAGCCTTCCCTCTTTTTACCAGATTCTATGAGGTACTGAAACCCAGCCTTAGTTCAGAAAAATATTTTAAAATATGGTGCAATTCTAGTATTGTAATTGATTGTATTATTTTTTGTTCAGAAGATGAGCTTAACTGTGTTTAAAATTAAATATATTAACTGCTCAGCCAGTTTTTCTATCGATAGCTCAACTCTCTTCTAACGTCAGCTCTCTGATTTTCATTTTGCTCTTAACATGGACAGAATGAGTTCCTGGGGAAATCCCTACAGAATTACCCTATAAACACGGCCTCCTTGCTAAGGAAAAGAACTGACACTGGCCTTGGAGCACAGGGTCATACGCAGCAAGTTTAGTCAGAGGTTTCCAATAAATTGTCTTAGCTTGAATTGTAGTTTTGATTGGTGACTTTGATGTCACCATGTGCAAGCAAGAGATGGTCACAGCCTTGCATATGTGTTTAGGCTGACTGTGGTTCCTCCACAACTTGTATGAGGGCAAATGTGTTGGACTGTGTTTAGTTTAACTACCTGGAGTAAAAGGAAAAGATACACTTTTAGAAAGATGGTGAGGAAATCACGTTTACCCAGGGCTTTAGCACCCAGCATAAAGTAGCATTAATCATAATTACTGGAACGTTTTTCCCAGGAATATGGTAGCAATGTTTGAAGGCATATGATTCAGACCTGTTTGTATTCTTAAAAACTGTTTGCATTGGAAAACAGATGCCGCTGTTTGGTATAGACACCATTTTGCTGGTAATCTGAATCTATCAGTGGCAAAATGAAATTATGCATAGATCTATTGTTGAAATGATGACTAGTCACAAGGAGATTACCTAAAGTGTCTCCTTGTTTTTCCTAATTTCCCCCCCAAAAAGATAGATTTAGGTAGTAAGCATGATCCCCTGTTAAACCATCTGGGTATTAAAAATTGCCCAAAGTTTTGTTAGTCACTGTAATTATTTCTTTTGTCCTAGTGTTTATTCTTCCAAGTCATAGAATAATTCCAGGATACAATTAATTTCCAGCAATTCTCACCAATTTTAGTGGGATTTGAAAGCTATCAGTTCTTTTCAGGATGTGCAGACTGAAAATATCTACACTCTGTATATGCATGTGTATATGGGAGGCTAGAGCTATATTAGATAGTAAACATTATTGAGCATATTACATACAATTCCATTGAATATAAATATCTTTTCTGCACTGCAATTCCTATTTTGAATAACCCTTCTCTCTTTTTCTCAGTATTGCTCATAATTTTTCCTGCAATTAAGCAAAAAGGCAAGCAGCAGGAAAGGCACATTAAAAAAATATAACTAGCTGGATTTTTGCAGGCCTCTGTCTTGTTTTCATGCAGTGATATATAAAGGAACTGTTTAAATTTTAAGCTACACAAGGATGAAGAATTCAACACAGAGAAAGGACATTTTGGAATCCTCATAGCAAACACAGTGATGCCTAGAAACAATACTAGTGCTTTCTAGGGACGTGGAGAAAAGAAAATATATTTAACTCGTACTAGCAAGCCGTGATCCCCTTCTCATTTCCTAGAAAATATTGCCAAATTTTTCAAAAAATATTATCAGTGACAGGGAGAAGGTATGTAAAAAGTTATCTTTGCTTGCTTTTACAATTAATTGATCCAATAACTATTTCTGAAGTAGCAGTATTTTGAAAAAAATTCAGATCAGTATTAAGGCAGCTTAACTGGCTACCTGGTGTTTTTGCATTGTGGTTGATACTTTCTGGTGGAGGTTTCCCTCTCTAAAACATTGCTGTGTAAGGGTTTGAGTAAGCTAGAGGAGTTTCTGCCTGGTAGGGTATACTTGATGCAAACAGACACTGTGCAAAGCAGGCCTTACTGTAGCACTGGCTTAAAATATTCAACCTGTAGTATTCTGGGGAAAATTTCCAGTCTGGTAACTGTGTCATATTTTCTTTCAAAACACTATTTGTTTTCTATAGACAAAGAGCAGCTTTTGTATAGGTAGTTGAAAGTACAAAGAGGTCTCTTGGCAAATCATTAATCTTGCTTCTAATTGCTAGTCAGCACTGTAGCTCTTTTCCATAAATTAAAAGAGGAGGGTTAGCCAAACATCTTGTGTTTCCTGAGGCAGAGAGCAAGAAGAGCTGATTGTCAGGGGCAAGGACCCCATCTGAAATTTGTATTAATGAGTAATGGCATTCAGTAGGGGAAAAGGGAGGGAAGACAAAGATAGGGAAAAGAAGAACTAACTTAGTTTGTTTACTTCATTAGAAAGATGGAAGACGGGCTTAACTTATCCTTGGCTTTCACTGTTTAAATGGCTTTCCTTTTGCTCATGAGTAAGTGACCTAATTGCCCATGTTTCCCTCGTGTTTTGTTTCTTGTGAGCGTGTTTACACACGTGTGTCAGTTGAAAAGTGAGTGGCCCTGGTCTCACAGCCCAGAGTGAACATTCACACGGAGGGCTGGCAGGATGAGGACCATGAGAAGCAATGGTTTAGCCAGATCCAGAGGACATCTTCTATAAACATCACCACTGCAAAAGGCAGTTGAACTGTCTCCTCCTCCTTGGCAATGTTCATCTAATTATTATTTTCTCAGGGGCACGGTTGTGTCACCAAGGTGCAGCTTATGGTATGGGGTGAAAGCTGAGGGACCTTCTGAGAGAGGATTCTTCTTGTTCCTCCCTGTCTGCTATATTATTTGTTCAGAGGGAGTGTCTGAGTTTTCCCAGTGTGACAGTCTAGACAGGGAAGGAGTAGGCTGTCACCCTCCTTGCACTGTGTTCTGAGGGACAGGCTGCTTGCTCATGGGATCAGAGCAAGTACAGAGAGTCTGCTGGGGTCCCCACATCCTGGTGCCCTAAAAAGATCATGCAGGTGGAGGGCTGGGCTTTTTGTGTCCCTCTGTCCTCCCTTGTACTTCTGTAATTTGCTCCTGACTTCTCACAACAGAAAGCTCTTAGTTAGCCTTTTCTAAGTCTGACTCTGAGTCCGACTCAGCTGCTTGTGAAGAGCTCTTTAGGCAAGTCAAGTGTGGGGGGTTCTTCTGTTCTGTGTTATAACACAGCTTGTCAGCTCAGGGATTTCACACACTAGTATGGCAAACACTTTTCTTTGTATGTATCTCAGGACTATTACTCTTACAGAGTGCTTTAAATGTATTAAAAAAAAACCCCACACACAAGGCAAAATGCTTCTCTGGGAGAGCTTGCACAGAGCTGGTATTTGTGGATTGAATATGTACAGCATGCAGCTATACTGCACTAGCAGCTTTTAGTACTGAACCATTCAGCCTTCTCTGATAAAGGCTGGCATATTGCCCAATTCCTTATAAGTTTCTGGATACAGCATAATGATATTGAGGATGTGACCAAGAAAGCATGCAGCTCCAAACAATCACGCTGGTGCTTTGCATGCCAGGCAATATGGTCCTCTTGGCATGGGGTCTTTCCCTTTCCCAACATTCATCTGCCTTGTTTAGGTTGAAACCTATTCTGGGAGTTTCCTTATGTTTTATTTTTAAACTGTCTGTCAAATCCCAATGCTTAACTACCATAATAGAAGAAAATAAACAACATCAATTACTCTCAAAAAATAATGGACATTATACTGAAAGTTGCATGTGCAAATTTATAGTATTACTCAGACTTTTTAATACATTATACCAAATTCCTCTTTAGCGAAGAAAGGCAAAAAGTACTGCTGCCTTCTGGGCAGTAGCACTATGACATTCCTGTACAGTAGATTTTCCCAGCCTCCCAACTCTGTTTAAATGCCTGTACAAAGATGCATGCCCCATGGGGACTGCAAAACAGTATCACAAAATGCCTAAAAACATGGGAGGCCACATTTTGTATAGGAGCAGAAATGCTAATCATCTTGTCCCCTTGATAACCTCTCAAGGGCCACTAAATGGCAATCCTCTGTCTCCAGTTAGAAAACTGCTGCTCTCCAGGCAAGGGTTTAACTCAAGCTTCCTGGTACACAAAGTAAAGGTACTATTCATAATGACTTCTTAGGAAATATAGAAACCCGACTGCATGAAGGTAAGTGTAAAGACAATGTTTGTTGGCGGAGAAGTTAGTTCTAAATGAGATAATTAGAAACACAAAATGCAAAAAAACATGAACATGGAATGGAGGAGAAGTCGGAGCTTGGAAAACAGTATTTGAATACAGCTCAGATCACTGGTGTTTTTCTTGTTCATGTAGTTCTTAAATTCTCTTTTCTGTTTTATACTGTTTAGTTCTTTGGTTATTTTTCTGTTTGAATTTCAATTTGAAGTATGTGAAGAAGGAGCAGATGGTTATACAGTCAGGATTGGTGGCAGAGAGGTAGCAAATGGTTTTATAATATGAACAAACCAGGTTCTAGCTGTTTGATCTCAGCAATTTTTTCCTAGATTGGAAAGCCATCTATTAAATTTCTGTTTCCCATATGGGCACTCAGAGGCTGAGATCAAGTCACCTCTAAACCATCTCTTTGATGAGTTAAATAAATTGATCATCTTGCATCTCACACTGTGAAGCAAATGCTTTGATCCTTTCATCATTCTTCTTGCTTTTTCCCTTGCAACTGCTCTAGTTTTTCCAAGTCCTTACTGTGAAATTGAGAACTTGGACCTAACAGTTCCTGTATTGCAAGCACTAGAGCCACGGTGTTGTACTTACTCATCCTATATCCCCCTTTCATCACATCACAGCTTCTTGAAGCAGTGCTACTCTAAGAATTCATGTTCTTCTCATTTAGCCTGACCTCAAGACATTGTCAGAGGCACAGCTCAGGGTTGAGCTCACCACCTAGAAAAATGCTATTTCTTATTCCTAGATGAAAGCCTGTATGCTTTTAAATAGCACATTGTTTGGATATGTTGATGCACGAGAGGGCACACTGATGTCAACTTTTGAATCAGTGTGATCTGGAGCTCTAGTGAGAATAAATAGTTTTGCTATTTTCATTGAAAATAGCATGATTGTAAAATGAACGATTGTATACCTGGAAAAAAATAAAAATACTTCAAGATGCAGGTGAAATGGGAAAAGGATCGTGCATAGGATTGGTTTGGTTTTGTGTGGGGTTTTTTAAACCAATCCAGTAATTCTATTAGCCTAATCTGACATGTTAGTTTCAAGAGTCAGAATTTAGCCATTATTTAAGATGGTTGTTTTGCATTCTAATGTTTATATAAAAGACCTCATATAACTGAGTATAGAGAGGGGGGAAGAAAATCCTTTGATCCTTGAGCAAAATGTTTTTATGTAAGTAGCCTTCTCGTGGTGAGCTCTGGAAGTCTGGACAGATCATTGTCCATCTGTTTTTACAACTTTCTGTGATCACAGTCCAGCAAATGCTGTTTAATCTACAGAGAATAAACACTTCCAGAGCTGACAATGTGCTTCCCAGGTGCTGAGGGGGAGGGTCACACAGCCAGGCCGTTTGCTGAAATGTAGGAAAACAGTCTTCCAGAGAAAACAAATATCCATGGAGACTTTAGGGAAGAATCACATCTCTTTAATTTTCCTTTCCTTTTAGAAACCAGAGACTCTTTTGGAAAGAAATATAAAGGTACTGGTAACTTGTCTTGTGCTGGACGGGTTAGTGCACAAGAAGGAAGAGGTGCCAAGATCTTTAGAATCAGTAGCTCTTTTTTAAAGATTAAAGGAGTGCGAAGGAAACATGTAATGTTTGTGCAGAAGGCTAATGAAACAAATTCCCATAACTGTGTTTCCATTTGGAGCACTGTTGATTGCTGGAAGAGGGATTGGAGGCCCAGAGCTGCAGCGTGGAAACGAGCCGCTGTGTCTGGATCATGTCATGGCAAGGAGGTTTAGTAGCTCTGAGGCGCTGCCCTCATTCGTGCTGGAGCTTAACATCCCCTCCAAAACGTTGTGCAGCAGGCAGACAAGCAGCCCTCATTGCTGTTCATCCCAAGGACTGTGCCTGCCCAGGCTGCGTTCAGATCAGAAATCCTGTGCTGTTTTTCTCACCCCAAGATAATGTTGCAGGGCTTAGGCTCCCCGGCACAGGATATAAGTATTGTACATATATTTTCATGCTGTGGTAACAAAAAGGCATATGCCACTGTCGGTGGTGCTGCTCTAACTACGGCATTGCTAGCTTCTTTTTGTCTTGCTCTCAGCTTTGTGTGCCTTTGTGAATGCTTGTATTTCTATGCGCAGGACATTCCTTCACAGAAACTAAGGGCATTACAGAACTGATACACCAAACTTCTTGTGCTGTACTCTGTGCTTCTGAAATACCCAGAATATTCAGGGTTCTTTCCTTATCTTTCTTAACAGTTCTTCACTCTGAAGTGTACAAGACCCTGTATTCCTGGATAGTTTATTCCCCAAAATGCTCAGGGTACCTCAGCTCCAGGCCTCTTTTGTGATTTTTTTTTGTTTGTTTGGGTCTCTCTGTCTCTCAGTAGGTGGTTAGTCAGAGAGATAATACTTGTATGAACCTAATTTGGGGGCCTAACTAACTTCCCTGGCATCCTTCCATCAGGTGCATCACCTGTGTGTGGCAGGGTTTCAGAAGGGGGAACAGGAGAGAGAATGAAGCTTTTTGACTGCTTCTTCATGAGCTGTTTGGAAGGGGTGTGACAGGGCTTTACTCTCAATCGGTCCCTAAGTACATAAAAATAAATCTTGTCCAAACACATGCCTTTCTCTAGCTGCAGTGGTTTTAAAAGCAAGTTACCCTCTGAGCTGGGATTCCTTCTGTGTTTTCTCATCCCAAATTTAAGGCTTGGTGGTTTTAAAATGTAAGTAAATGCTTCCCATCTTTGCCTCTAATCCATTAATATCACATATCATCTAAGCTGCTGAAATTAATAAGTGTAGTGAAGAAACCACATACACACCCCTACTGGCCGCCTTGTGTGGCTGGACTAGGCCGACAGCACTGCTTGCCAGCAGTATCCATCACTGCCAAATGTGAGTTTACTGGATGTGCAGCAGTAGGTTCATGAAGTATTTTGCCACTACAGGTCAAGCAATTGAATATGAATATTGGCAGGATCACATTTCAAAAGTGTTATTTAATAGAGCTGTTCCTTCTTAGAAAACGGTTTTTTAAATGGACTGTGGAACTAGCTCAGGACTGAAAGGTCTTATGTCTAACTGAAAGGCTGTATAAACTAACAGCAGCCAACACAAGGTGTAAAAGCTGGGGAAACTCCATGCCCTGACTGTGGCTGAATCAAGTTCAGGTTCAGCACACTTCTATTCTGGACAATAAAAGTAACACCCATTCCTTGCCTCTTGGGAACACCAAACAACTGAAGATTTTGTTTGCTAATCAAAGTGGGACCTTTTTGTTTGCTGATCAAAGTGGGACCTTTTTGTTTGTTAAGACTTAGGCTACTTCAGACAACATCAACTGTTTCCATCTTGCTAATTATCTGCAGTAAAGAAAGCTAGTGAAAATTTAAAAATAATTCCTGCTCTCACTTTGTTACCCATAAGTATTTTTCTATCCTGTCATGATTTTCTGTTAATCTATTCACCACTACAAAGTTTAAAAACAGTAATGAAGAAAAATAATTAATGGATTACATCATTTCAGAACAGACCTCTGAGGTTTAACTGCAAGGCCAAAGTCACAAGGCACTGGTTTTGACACAAGGTGCTTTATCATCTGCAGAGCTTAAGTTCGGTGGTTCTTTGAAAGCTGGGAGATGCCTGCTGAGAACTGGTTTATGTCAGGTTGACCTTACCAGCAAGAGACACAGTGAGCAAAGATCTTAAAAAGGGGTGTGGATAACACGTTTATTTATTTACCTATCTGTCACTGATGGTACTTTGAGACACACCAGCCTTGCAGAGCCTCATTAGGTTCATGTAAAGGATATGGGAAAACTACTTTGTCTTGTCAGTACATATTAGATTTAATATCTAAATATGTACATATGTGTGTATATATATATACAGAGAGCGCTAAAAGAGAGAGAACTATTCAACCATTATTTTACTAGATAATTTAAAGTGGCAAAATACTTGCTAGGATTCAGGGCTCTGGCACGGGATATGTTGTCCCCAAAGTACTCTAAAGCATGGCGCATAGTACTGATTATAAAAATGATATCTGCACATGCTACTTCAGATTTTGGTCCTCCATTCTGGGCTGCCAGGGCATGGATAATACAGGAGATAGTACCAATCCTCAGGATTAAGAGGCAACTAATTCACGATAGTGTGGATGCTCTTCCATGCTCTGTTGGTGGTTTACTGTGGAACACTGGTCAACTCATTTCTTCTCACCATCTTTGTACTCCCTCTAGGCTTTTTTCTTTTGATACCTGTGGTTCTTGGACGCTTTCTTACTTTCTGTCTGTGCAGAACATAGCACAGAGCAGCCCTGTTCTTGTCACTGTAGCATAAATATTAGAGAAAAGAAGGTGGGAAGCTTTTTTCTCTGGTTGTTGTTCAGTTTCCATTGCACTCTGGGGAATACTGTGGCCAGGTTGACATGAAATTTGGAAGTGGATAGTAGGAAAAAGGGCTTTTCTCAAAGTGATCCCCCTGCTCCCTCAGGATGGTGTGGATTCTGTTGTTGGATGTTTGCTTCCTGTGTGTGATGGAGCTGGTGGTTCTGCTGGTAATACACCTGCATAAGTGGTTTTTGCTGGATCGCAGCCCGAACAAATTGTGAATTCCTTATCCTCTCGTATCTACATTACTGCATGCTTCAGAGCTGTAGCAAGGCATTTTAGTGTCCAGGGTAACACCTTGTACTTGGCAGCTCTCCTGCTCCCCCCACGTGGTCTCCCGAGTGTCAGCACCTGGGCGGGGGGAGGCTCAGGAAGCGAGGCCCAGCCGCAAGGCAAGCGGCTGCAGCCCACCTGCGTGGCTGCCTGGCTCCCGGCCCCGCTGCCATCGCCGCGGCACTGTTCTCCCTTCCATCTTCATTTGGAGATAATGCTTAGGGAGGGCACTGCTTCTGCCCTTTACAAGGGACTACTCTTGCTCCCTATGTAAAAAGGTTTGGGCAGGGGCCAGAGGCAGGCTGCTGAGTTATTCCCACCACCCAGATGGGATGCTTCTTCTGTCCCTGTCACAATCTTCTCCCTGAAGGTTCCCCGGCCCTTCCCCAAGCCATGCTTCTGTCGGCATCAAAAACTCTCAATCTGCTTCTATGAAGTCCCTACTTCTGAAGTTTTAGGTGGCATGATCTTATTTATCTAGGCTGGTCCCAAATCCACCGTTACAGTTGATCCATTTATGCAGCAGCCCCGTAACTCCTATACTTTTGACAGTAAGCCCTTGTAGGTAGGTCTACCTCCAGGAAAGCCTTTGAGATGACTGAAATGTAATTAAAAAGTGAAGACCAGATGTTTCTTCCCAGATTATGTTTTCAAGATCACAACAGTCCTTTCAAAAGGGAGGAGAGAAAAGGGAAACAAGAGAAAACCTCTACTGCTCTGCTTTAACAAGGGAATTTCCTGAAGTATATACAAGAAAAATCTGGATTTTGTTAATTCTTTTTTTTTTTTTCATTCCACACTGAAGTCTGTAAGCAGCTTGAAATGGTAATAAAACAAAGTGGACTTTCCATTCCATTGTGCAAAGCCAGCAGATTTGTTTTTCCCCAGTGCACCTGCTTTGTTGCTCAGCCTTTCCAGAGGGGAAAAAAAAAGTCAGCTTTTTTTTCTGGAACAGTGCTTTACTAGTATTTTTTTGCCACAATAAAAATGTTTTCTTGGATATACTTTTGAAAATCCTTCATTCCATTCTGTGAAGGCAAATAAAGATGTGGAGGAGTTGGGGGAAAAAAATCCACATTCATCAAAAGCAAAAGAGAATGTTTGAATAGGTGCAAACCTTTGTAGTAAAACTGCCAGGAAACATACAACATTAATATAATTATGGTGTTGAACCGGCAAGTTAGAGGAGATACATTTCTGCCATCTTTAAACAAGACACTTCTTATACAGACAGAATGATTATTTGATAGGTTGAGATTTCTTTTAAGTATTTAATTTTATTCTGTGGTCTGTGTATTATGTTGTCTTTGTACTGTCCTTGACAAGAAAAAGTCCTGTCAAAAAAGGAACATTTTCCCCAGAAGAGTATGATGATGCTTTTTGTCTTGTAGACAGCAAATATGTGGTTAAATTTACAGGTATTTGTTTACTATCTTTCTAAAAGGCTAGATACAAATATGTTTATTTAACTTACCAATTCAAGCTGACTTTTAAAATTCAAGTGCTAGTAAATGTTCTACGAACCTCTTCAGGACATACTAAATCTACTTTATGTCCAGGGAATATGTTTTTCCTTGTTCTAGGCAGCATACACATTTGCCATGATCATGAAAGAAGGAGATCTTGTTTAATGGTCAGTATGACTACATTGCTTCAAGTTCTATTGCAAACTGGGACCTTTTTGTTTTTCCCAAGATTTTGGCACTTTTCAGGGTATGTTAATTGTAAAAATTAATGTCCTCATTAATACAACCAAATTTGGTCATTCCATTTTTTTTTAAATAAAAAGAAATGAATAACCGTTTCAGTTTCACACTACCAGAAGAATATAAATACTTGAGTACTTTTCATATGAAAGGAGCACTAGTACTCGCACAGAAATAATGAAGTAGGTGTTTTCCCAAATTGATGCACCCAAGCATTTATCATTTCTGTCCAGACCTGGGAACAGCAGTGGGCAGTGCAGTGGGCAGTCAACCTTCCTATCCTTAACCAGACTCAGTGAAGACTGAAAGGTGTTACTCTATGTTACTTGCTTGAGCATTGCTGCTAAGGACGATGCTGGAGTGACACAAGAGGACCAAAATGATGTCTCATTCTGGACTCCTCATTCACTTGCTTTATCTTTAGATCAGCACAATCCGGGTATATTATTTAACAGAGAACAAAGTGGGTTTGTGGTTTCCAGCTGGGCAGTTTGCTGAGCTAAGCTGAGAACTGTAGGTCTTTGCCCAAGTCCAGCATTCAGGTCGTGTCTACAGTAAGGAGCCGTAAGGTTTAGTGGGAGCACATCTGGGGAGACAAATAGCGCTGCAGAGCTGATATCCACACTGTGTGTTTCACTGAGGTTTCGTCTCACATGAGTTCTCGTCAGGCCCTGGAGGCAGCAGGCTTGGTTGTGGTGGAAATACATCAAGAGGAGTCCCGAACTAAACTTCTGGTAAATTTAATCTAAAAGTACCTGAGTTCTCTGTGCTCCAAAACCGCAATGTGATATGAACCATCACATGTCAAGTGGGAATAATTGGGAAATTTGCATAAAAGACACATTCCTGATTCACACTGAAATGCAAATGTAGATGCAACCTCAGTGAGCTTCGTGCCTGTTTATATTCAAGCTACTTTGCACCTCTTGGAAAATGTGAAGGAAACAGGTGAGAGCAGATTAGGCTATGGGAATGATTGTAGACTGGCTAAGTGGGAATCAAGGCTAGTAATTGCCTTAATTTGTGTTGTTAATAAGTTCATACAGCCATTATTTGAAAAAGAGCCTAACAGAGCAAGCAGATTGCTTTATAAGGTTAAAAAAATATACTGGATTGTCTGTTGCCCGTATCTGTTCATAACAGTACAGACCCGGTTTTTTTAGTTACAAGTTTAGGCCCTTGAGCCTTTGTAACAAAATTCCTCCTCAGTATAGAATATTGCAACGTGTACTGTCAAGAGTAACAGTTATCTAAAAACATGGAGAAGAAAAAATGCAGTGCCTGCTATCGTGTTTCTTCAAATAGAGTCTGTGCTGAGGAGCCACTGAGTTCAGAAGCATATTGTGGTACAGCCTGAGCTAAGGCACTGAGTGCTCACGCTGAAGAGGATTGCAGGCTCGGGGACTCAGGCATGCAGGGGATTTAATATACATTTAGCAGAGGATTGCTGTAAGGGTTTTGTACCTTAGGTTTTAAGGATTTGGGGAGTTTTGTAAAGATGGGTATGTCCAGGTACTCAAAGGCTAGATCATGAAGTGCAGTGATGTGACCCGTGCAGTGGTAGAGAAGTAGGTAGAGTTAAGATGCCCTTTTCCTCTGGCCTCTTTTCTTAAGTAGACTAAGTTCTTTTGCAAATTGTAGCTATTTATAAAAGATTTTCATCAGAACTGTCTCTCCTTAGATTTTTATCATGGCGGTCCCCTGGCTCCTAAAAACCTTGCTCTAATCAACCTCATTGACACCTCTATAATTAAATGGAGAGACAGGAGGCTGAAGAAGTGGAAAAGAGATGATAAAATAAAAAGGAAGCCTTCAAAACTGTGCTCAGAAGTCTCTGGAGCCACTCCTGACAGAAGATTGGCAATTCCTGAATTTTCAGGATTTAAAAATGAGGAAGAAAAAAAAAAGAATGGATATTTGTTTGTTTTATAATGTTGGCTGTTACATCTGTTCTTCCCCTGGTATTTTATATCAGTGCTGTAGATTACTGTAGTGGAGAATATTGCTGTAGACCTCCATGTCATCTGGAGCTTCACAGTCCTATCTTTGAATGTAAAATATTTTGAAATGTGCAAAACCAATCTGAACTTCCTCCCTCTCAACTCTGGTTGTTTCTGCTCTACCTCCTTATCTCTCTCAGCTTCCTTCCTCCACAGCCTTTTTGAATGCCAGATGCTAAAATACCTGCTGAATAAATTTTGATTATGGTTTGGAAAAAGAAATGTTTTGCGAAGAGTTGAGGGAGGGAAGAAGGTGTGCCCTTTGTTAAATTTCTGTATGTTTTGAGAAATAACCAGGCCCATATGCTTAATGAAAAAAAGCTGAGAGCTTCCAAATGTCCTCAGAGCCACCGGTTTCACTGTACATGGCAGTGCTGGTGTGTGTGTGTGCATTTTCAGTCCTCTAGATGTCTTAACCCTGCAGCAAGAAACCTAAAAGAAATCAGAGTTGTAAGAAGATCCCTATCTGCCTTAGCAGTAATACCATATTTATTTGCACTAGATCCCTCAGAGGGAGGCTCTGGAATCCCCTTTGTACAGAACATGCTAGGGGGTAAGGGACAAAGGGTGTCATGGGAGGGCTGGTGAGTGCAGGTCCTCCCCTCTGGTGCTGCTGATGAAGCCCATGGTGTTGCTGTGGCTTCTTGTCTCTTGCTTCCCCTGTGGCTGGGGCAGCTAAACCTCCTTCTCCTACGTCGCTGCGCAGGAGTCGTGTCTCCAGTGGACCTGTCCATAAGCCAGCAGCTCTGCTTCACGGCAGCTTCAAAATACTTCACTGGTACCATATGGAAAAACAGGATTGTGCCTGACTCTCTGGCCTGATTTGTTTGTTGAGCTTTCTTTCTTTTTAGTGCTTTTGCTGCAAATTTGAGAAGTCTTCAGTAGCTCTCCTATGAGAGCTTACCAGAAAAGGGCACAGGTGCATGGATATGGAGGATGCTGCAGAGACTGCCTGGCTTCCCCACTCTGCTCCCAAGGGATTTTTAGGTGCAACTCCAGCTATTTTTAACTGTGTAGCCACGTTAGCCTATCCTCCTGGGATGGGATGCTGGCTTGAGCTTGCCCAGCTTGGGCAGTGTTTGTCCCTCTCACCAAAGCCTGCTGAAACTTTGCATGTATATATGGGCACTATCTTCCTATCATTATGTGAAAGTTGATAGAGGTATTTAGGACAAGAGGATTTGTTCCCTGATTTTAAAATCAGCATTTTAATAGCCTGTGCTACAGGTTGACTTTTGTCACTTCCTGATTTTTCCCAGTATCCTTTCTAGCCTTCAGCATCCTGGTTACTGCAAGTCTTGGGACAGGGTTGTGCGATTTTTCTATATTTTATTTGAATACTCTGAGCAGGAACCGTGTTGGTGATTATCTCAGTGGGTCTAGTTTTAACTCAGCATGTGCAGCTCCCTGACCACTGTGAGCATCTTAAGTAGTGACCATCATAAAAGACAAACCCCTTGCTTACACCCAAGTAGTATTCTCTGAGTACCAAAACACTGGAGAAAGTACAGATCTAAACAGAAAGTCCATGCACATGTCTTCTCCTTTATGTTTTAGGAGAAGGCCAGATTCCTTCAGACTTTCTGTTGTCTCTGCCATGTGTAGTCTTAAACAACACCTGAAAATGGCTTCCTGCTTCCTCTCTCCACTCTGCCAAACCTTTTTAACCACGATTCTCCCTCTCGATCTCTAAACTTCCAGTACTCGCTTTTGTGAAGTTGCGCTTGCCCTGGAGATGGGATATAGTCCCACAGAGCTGCTCACGCTCCACCCTGTATCTCGAGATGGCTGGTTTGAACCCTGCCTTGTGTTAAACTTAATCAAGGCAGTCAGGAGGTAATTTTCAAATCATTCACTCTGATTTTACGGTCATCACTGCCCATGTTATGTGTGCTGTTCTCAGCCTTATTCCCCCATGTCTCTGTGCCTATCATGGACCCAAGACTTTGCCTCCCAAAGCTGTGTACTAATTAGCTTTT
>VZRQ01008075.1:63459-78984 GCA_013397975.1 Machaerirhynchus nigripectus | reverse complement strand
TTTTTTCTGATGAGACCCAGGTAGTTTTCTTTTGGGCTCGACTGGTGACAGGGTTGGTGATTGCCATCCTGAGAGCTGCTAAAGGAGGTTTGTAAAATGAGCATGACCTAATGAATTTACAGCTCTTCTGCAGCCCATGGTCAGATTTTCAGTGTGCTAAAACACAGAACATTTGTTGTTTATCTTCATGTGCTGCATTCATTACCTGTGTAATATTGATCACAAAGCACTTCACAGAGCTTTCAGAGAAATAAATTTTGCCAGAACAATGACTCAAAGCTTTAGTCTGTTAAGAAACTTTAATGAGTGAATATTTGTTTACTGTGTTAAATTATTATTCAGTAATGGAAGAAAATAGGAAATGACTCAGACTGTAATAAAAAGTATTTTTTTCCCCAATCACAGCAAATGCATTGCATAGCAGTTTGTAGTTTATAGTAAATAAATAATGAAAGATGCTATTCCAAACAGACCTGCTTTATTTCATGTTGTTTTCAAAATGTCAGTGGATATGCATTAATGGGTAGAAGTAAATGCAGAGACCTTAGAGAGGTGAAACACAGGCAAGCTTTGATAATCTCAAATTTTGTTTCTGATTTTTTTTTCTTCCTATGCTTTGCAATTTGCAATTCCCCTTTCAGAGTTCTTATCCATTCTCCTTGTTTATGAGGGGATTTTTTTTTTGTTTGATTCTTTTGCATTTGCCTGGAAAACATTACTGGTAAGCAGAAACTAATTGTCTGCACTGTACAGCTCTCCTGGGACACTGAGTTCTGTGAAGTTCACTTGGTTACATTGCTGGGTTTCTTTCCCTTTTCTGAAAATTTGACTGTGATTGCAAAGGATTGGTGTAGTAGCCATAATGCATTTTATATGACAACGAGAATATTAAGGTCTCAAAGCAGTAGAAAAGACTAAATGGTTGCAAAGAACAATGAGTGGCTACTTTCTGAGGTGAAAGATATGGGTGTTATGATGAACAGCATATGTCGATATATTAGCAATTACCTCTGACTTCCATATAACTGGAAATAATCAGCCTGCTTGATTTATTTTGCAGTGTGTTGTGTGAACAAATTACCTTTATCCTGATTGTATATATTAAATATCTATGGTGTCACCTGACTAGTTGCTGTATTCTTTGTTGAACTATGTTAAGTGAATTTATTTTTCATGAAGAAATTCTATTTATCATAACCCCAAAGATTCTAATTCTTTGATGCACTCCTAAAGTCCTTCCAAATGCAATTTTCTGAATGCAGGGTCAGTGAAAGTTCAATTTATGTAGGTTGTTTATCAGTTTTCAATATTTTTACCTTCTTCTACTGCACTTAAAAACTTGTACATCTCTCTTATTTTTGTGTAGAACCTTTCATCGTAGGTCTTGCTGGACCACTTAACCTCACTTTGCTTTGCCACCTAAAATAGTAGATAAATATGATGGTCAAAAAGGCAAGGTCTTTTTTGACCTTATCCCCAAAAGAAGAAAAAGAAAAGAGTTGCAGAAGTTTAATGGTCAAAGAATCTCTTTTCTTCGAACAGTTAATAATTCAGAGCTCAGGGAACTTACTTAGGTTTTGGTGGGTTGGCCTCAGTCCTGAGTCAGTCTAATATGTAGCAGGGCTCTAGGGAGGGTCTCTTATGGCTCTAAGGAGGGTCTCTTACATGCCAGGTGATTGCCCCTTCATCAGATTATTGGCTCTCTTGAAAGAAGACATTCTCATTCTCTCTCACCCAGACCTTTCTCACCTTGTATGAATAATTGAATAATCATTGGAGCAGGGCAAGAAACTAAAGCTATAGCCTGCTAGGTATCAGGGATGTAGGGCCTTGAACCCAGAGCGCTCACATCCTGCTGGAGAAGCCTGGAATCCCTGTGGGGCCTCATGCTGTCAGATTGTGTGCAGCACTTTAATGTTCTTTTCTGATTTGGGCAAAGGCAGGATTATCTCCCAGCTATTCTTCCTGACCTGCATTCTCCTCACTCCCTCAAAGAGACAGTGCAATGGGCTGCATGGCCATCTCCGTATAGGTTTTCCTACTAACATTCTGTGTGTGCTGTAAGGCATACTACTTCATCAATGGAGACACCCTGTTGCTCGTCCAGCTCTCAGGTTTCCTTCTTTTGTACAAAGCAAAAAATAGTGTTTTGCCATGGTAAACGATGCTTGTTGTTTATCAATAGCTTTGATTGTCTAAGACTTGTGCAAAAGCCTACCATCAAGCCCACTTTGTTTACAACTAAACCTAAGGTCATTTGTTGGTCAGGGAGTCTGAGGTTTTGGGGTTTTTGCTTTTTTTGTACTAACTTAGTGATAATGATAGTAATAGTAATAATGAGAATTATTATTATTAATCTGTGCCGTCCTCACTGAAATTCACTTAACCAGTGCAGAGTGCAGATATGGAGGTTTCAACAATAAAAAGCAGAAATGCTAGAAAGGGAAATCTGTGTTCCCATAATGAAAGACAGGTGTCAGAGGCCCCGTGCAGACTGCTTACTTCTCACCTTGCAACATGAGTTGTGGACCTTCTGGGTTTAAGTGGTAGCTTTACTAAAGGTAATGAAAAAACTCCCCTAGGTTTTGTTGCTATTTTCAGAAAAACTGTCTCTGCACCAGCTTGTGTCATTTGATCCTGACCGTAACACGGACACCATGGAGACTTTGCTTGTGTTAGAGTTGTAATGGATCAGGCCCATGACTCTACTAGATCCTGAACAAATCTAAAGAGAGAGCAGTCCTTGCCCCAT
The DNA here is from genome assembly GCA_013397975.1 of Machaerirhynchus nigripectus. NCBI lineage: Eukaryota > Metazoa > Chordata > Aves > Passeriformes > Dicruridae > Machaerirhynchus > Machaerirhynchus nigripectus. The sequence continues at coordinate 76,232 of VZRQ01008075.1, read as the reverse complement.
GAGTGGAAAAGATTCAGGTGGAAGACAGCAGGTGATGAAAGACCCAGGATAAATGCTCATAGTACATTAGAGGGTGGCCACGTACCTGGATGTTGTGGCATCCCTGTATATAAAGAGAAATAGGGTTGCACAAGTCTGAGGCCATGCAAGGTTTAGGCAGGATTTTTTTCCCCCCACCACTTGAGGAAATGTTTTGCCTGGAGGTCATTGCATTCTAAGAAATGAAGCTACTGGAATAGTTTAGTAGGAAGAGAAAATCCTGGATTTTAGGCTTTGTTAACTAGTGCTTTCACATGGCTGTGGCAAATTACTCAGCACGAAGGCATGAAAGGAAAATGTCAGTAGTTTGATGCTTGTTTACACAGCATGTCCCTGCCAACTCTATTCCTTCCTATACATCCATTAATAAATAAATGCTCCTCAAAGCTGAGGACATAATAGAGATCAAACCTAAGACAAAACCTGCTGATCTCAGCCCGTTTTGATTCCACTCTGCCATCTCTGTCCCGTAGCTGGCAAGTGCAGTTACAACCCAAAATGTAAAATGAGAAAGTAAAGGGGGCTGTAAGAGAGGCACTGTGAGATCATACCTACTGCCACGCTCTAGCTTGGACATGCACCTAAGTTCATTCTATGGCAAGACTCAGGTTCCAGTTGGAGGTGGGTCTGAGTGTGGGTGGCTCAGGCTGACCTACAGCACTTCCCTGAGCCCAGCCTAGCCTGGTCCTCCTGTTTTCACATCAGGACAGCCTCACTATACTCATTTGTTCTTACATTATGGAAAGGGCTATTTATTACCACCAGCTCAGGAAATGACCTAATGTGGCCTTGTAAGGCAGAATTAATTTGCAATGACTCCAGCTGAAAGTTGGCCATGTTTTAACTTAATAACTGCAGAACTGTCAGCTTCCTTTGAAGTTAATAGCAGTTGTGATGTTGAAATAGGAATTTTCATACAGGAAAGCAAAATTGACTTGATTTGAATTGCAGTATGTAGTGTTTTCCTCAGTGGAATAAAGGGTGAGGGAGAGGAGTGTTCAGCTGTAAAACAAAAAGCATTCCTTTTGCTTTTAAAGAGAACTCTTACTATGCTGTGTCTTTTGAATGAAAACTTAGCAATGATGTTTTGCAGTGAATGTTCAAGCTGGAAATATTTAAAATGTGAGTGACTCTTGTAAGTTGTGTATTTTTTCACAGCAGGGACCACACACTGCAAATAAATGGGAACCTGCTTTGGCTTTACCATGTTTTGCCCTGGGATGCAATTTCTGCAAAGGTGTATGAACCCCTGTTTTAATTAGTTTTTCCTTAATGATCAGAGGAGCAGTTCAGCTGTAGGATGAATAAAGGATTTATTACTCTAAATGCAGAGGTTGCTGATTATTATTTTTCATCTCTTAGTTATTTAAACTTTAATAAATTGGTCATTTTTGGGTTATCAACAAACAGATCATGTATACACGTGAATGTACAAAATTTAGCTGTTTCTAATTTAAACTAGAGTTTATTACTGCCACTGGCTCCACTTCATTGCTGCTAATGAGATTTTAGGGGTCCTCATAATGTAACAGCATGAATAACCTTTTGTTAAAAAAGGCCACCCAAAGTTTGTGAAGTGGTGGATACTATTCACATTATTGGTTTGCTGCACTTAGTTCTCACAAAGGGACTAGATGATAGCCTTTCAAAATGGAGAGCACTCTCTCCCCAGTGCATGTAAGAATGTGATTAAAACCCTCTTACTCCTACGATACTGGCTTTAATCATAATCCCACTCATTAATAGCCAAAATGTATTAACATCTGATAGTTGTTAGACACCGTGAAGGGTGTCAGGGGTTTCCGTTCAGCTCATGTTGGACAGGTGTCCAGGGAAGACCTCCATCATAGTGTGCATAAACACACCTGCTCCTGAACGAGCCTGAGAATGAAAACCCAGGAAAATGGAGTTCCCCTGTTGCAACTGCGTGTTTCTTTCAACTGGCATTATCAAAGCAACCTCAAAGCGTGAAGAGCTATAGTGCAATTAAGCAAAAGCAAAGTATTTCAAATATTAGGCAAGATCTTATGGATGCATGACTGCATGGACATGTATCCATCCATCTCATAAAGAGCACAGGTGAATAATGTATTTGTACTTATGGCAGGATTAACTTTATATTAATCCGTCTCTCACAGGTCATTTTCTGCCATTCCAAGTCCCTGAGCAACCTTAAACAAGTGCCATTTTACTGCTGTCAAGTAGTCAAAGACATTTTTCTTTCCCTTACTCAGACAAAGAATTCTTTATTAAAAAATGACTCCAACCCCCTTTCTGTATTGATTTTAATCCCAGCCCCCTGAGCAGTGATCAGAACACATTTATACCCAGTAGCCCAAAATTATCAGCCCAAGGCTCTGACTCATCAGCAGTTTTATTATGCATAGTTTTTTAAGAAATGTCATAGATCTGGGATCAAAGTGGGTGAGGGTGTGTGATAAATCATGGATACAAATCAGCCTGGCTCCATTGAAGCAAATGGAGGTTTGAAGTTTTACACCAGTTCTCTGTTAGGTGCACAAAGGCCCTAATTGTTGGGAACCTCAGTTTTCTGTGGGAACTTAGTTCTTTGTAGCATTCAGAAGACATATGCAAATGTCAAGATTTTTTTCAAGGCATTGTGTTGCTAATCTCATTTCTCAAGATAACAATTTCGTATGTATTGACAAATAGAGTCAGTTAATATAAATATTTGAGCATACATTCCCTTTTATTGTACTTTGATGGAGAGGATCTCACAATATCTACTGTTCATCACAAACTGTAAGAGTGGAAAGAGTTAATTTGAACATTTTCATCAAATTCTAGTTCAAGAAATTCACTGTAATCCCTTTTCTGTTTTCCTTAGGTAAAGTGTCAGTCACTTCTTATCCAAACTTGCTATTTGATGTTGCTGGGCACTGTAAATCAGCCAGTTCATTTTCCCTCCAAGGTGGTTCTGTTTCAGCCATAAGTGAAAAAGACAAATGATTCTAATGTAGTTTTATAAAAACCAGAACCTGTGGGTGAAAAAAAAAGGTTCTCTAGATAAGTATCTCCATATAGTTAACTTGATTAGTTTTGTTATTCTAACTCTTGTTGCAAGTCCTTGGAACTATTATTCACATCGAATACGATAACCATATATTAGTGTTGGAAATACAAGCCCTATAACAGTGACTTACTTTTTAATGCTAGCTTATGCTCTTTAAATTTATAGTTTACCATTTTAGCTGCTTATCTACTCTCTACTTCATTCCCATTGTTTATAAGTCTACCCCTTCCCCATTTCATTGCAAATAATCTCATACAAAAGTGTAAACAACTTTTGCAGTTTAAAATAAACAAAAAACCCAAACGTCTTTAGAAGGCAGGAAAAAAAATAAATGAAGGTATAGGTTTACACTTTCTAATGTTTTTGATATTCTGGCATACATTATCAGAGATGTTTCACCTTTTCTTTGGCTTCAATCTCCTCTTTCCTGTGCAAACTTCAAAAGATACATTTTTCATCATATTGCATAAATTTGCCAGTGCGACTAGGTGAACAAAAAACTTTGCCTTTATTAATTAGCTGTGGAAATACTTCAAATAAGGCACTATTATGTAATTTAAAACAAGAAGAAAAAATACTGGAATTTCAACCTTTGTGCCTTGTTCCAAATAGCAGTCTTCTTGAAATCTGCAGGAACAAAACAACAGTGGTGCTTTGATAGCTCGTGGGTGCCTCAGTGGGGAGAGTTGATTTGGTTTAGGGGCAGGGGTACAATTTGGTTTGGGGGCAGCAAAGCTCCATGTGTTAGGAACCCTTTTTCCCAGGGCTGTTACTCTGTGCTCTTCAGGACAAAGGGAAGCTCAGCACTGTTCTCAGCTGAGTTAAGATACTGGCGCAGGTTTGGCGTGTGTCTGCTCTTATCTTTCAGATGACTTTCCCCACCCACTGCTTACTTCAGAAAGAAACATCAAACTTACTGATCCTCGTGAGATTTAAATGTGTGGGTTTGAGAACGGTAGCATTATTTGTGTATTTTGGGAACTGGTAATTGAACTTTCCATTCTGGTCAAATCACAGAGTTCCTATCAAGCTCTGTTATGGTCTTCATGGAAGGAAGAGAGGAACCAAATTCCATAAATATACTGATTATTGTTTAAACAGCCTGTGGTGCAGTACCAGTTACGGGAATAGAGGAATACGAAAACCTTTCACTTCCCACATTAAGCAGATGTGGAAGATCCAAACATACCTGCCAGCTCCTTTCTTGGACTGAACAGATCCCCATTAGGAGCATGTGAACGAAAGACTTGTTTCTCTGTAAGCAGAACTTTGAAATGTTCCTTCTTTATCCCCATTAAAGCATAATTTGATTTTGCCCTTCCATTAAGTAATCTGCCAGATGAGTATTCAAAGCCCTGTGATTCCCATTTATCAAGTCAAATTAAATGTTTCTGACCAGGTTCATCAACTAGGTATGTTTTAATCAAATTTAATGACATTTTCAATGAAAGAGTAAGTGCACTGAGCATTTTTCTTTTTGGATGCGTGGGGGTAGAAGAGGCATTTGCTTCCTTTGAACACGAAGATACTTGGTGTCAGTCCCTGTTTATTATTGTGAAACATGACAGTTATCTGAAGAAAACCAGCAGGATTTAATCTGACAGCCCAGTAAGGGAAGAGTGCCACCAATCTAATTATCCAGTAATCTAGTCAGAATGGGAGTAATTCTAGGCCTTTCTCAAGTCAGTTAATCACATTTCCCATGCATTAGCAGCTGCACATGCAGAGCTTTTAGGGATGAGCTCCTAGCCCAGTGTAGCCCATGGAAGACACAAGAGAGGCATCATGTCATTGTCTTTGTTTGTTGTCAGGTTACTTTTTCTAAATTATGATAAAGCATTTGTGTTCAGATTTGCTTCCACTCTTTGAGATAAGCTCTTTTGATACTTTCTCAGTTCGCCGTCAATCATTAACTATGAAAAATACTTACTAATTTTGGTTGTCCCAAGATGTAGGAAAAGGGGTATCATCCTGTGGCATTGATAATATTGTCAAAAATCATCATTCCTTCATCCTTTTTTTCCTTTTTCATAATGTCCTATAGTAAACTGAGGAGCATAACAACAACCAAAACCAAGACCATACAAAACCTTACTGCTTAGCCAACAGTTGTCAAGTTATCTTCAGGCCAGGTGTCAAACAACATAACATGTCTATGATATAGAAGGTGGGTTGGGGGGGATTTTTCATGGAGAAAAATTAATTCAGTTTGTGGCAAAAGTCCAGATGTTTGGGTTGTCTGCTTTTGTTGTTCATTTTTTTTATTTAAGAGTGCTTACGGCTTGATTCTCCTATTTGCTAGTTGTGTGACAGGCACATTTATCCTGCTTGTCATTTCTTCCCCCCATTTTATTGTCAAGTCAGGGGAGAAATTATTTCATAACTCTGTCTTCAGAGGTATAACTTGCCAGCCTGAAATATCTACTTTGGATTGTAAGTAGTTGGGGCGAAAAATGCTGATCCCTGAATGTTTCATCATTTTTTGCAAGGGCAGCAGACCTCGTGCTGTCATATATTTATTTCTGCAGTCCAACCCACTGTTCTTGTAAGTGGGCAAGATATGTCTTGCTCTGACTTCAGGAGAAGAAGGATATATTCTAAATGTGGGCCTTTCCTACACTTGCATTTAAAAGAGGATTCTTCTGAGATGCCACGAGATATTTAAATGTTTGCTTCTCAACTTTCCCCATGAAAGGAGAAGGTTTGAACTTGCTGAAGGTTTAGATATCATCAGATACCTTTGGGTTTGGTTAACTCCCTGCAACAGGACTGCAATCCTTTGTCTCTGGACAGCATCAATGTACATGAAAAAGTTACCCCTACATAAAGCATAAATAAATAACAAATAGAATAATCAAAAAGAGAAGAAAAATGCCCATTCAGTTCCCCTTTCTGAGCCTTGCTTAATTGGAAGAGCGCTAAAGCAGCTGACCTGCCTGAAAGGCTGCCTGTTCTCACATCAGGCCAGAACATCAACTCTACCTGGAAAGACAGGTATGGAGTTTTCTCCTGTCTCTAGAAAACAACTGATTAATAAAATATTTGAAGTTTGGTGGTCTTCCTATTCAGTGTGCTATAAACTGGGTCTTTGCTTCATCTTGCAACTCCTTGTTTCTTCCTTTGACAGTCATATAGGAAGAACACTTTGGATAGAGATGTTGCAATTCAATTTGATTTCTGCTATATCTAAATTCCTTTCATCTTTGTCACCTTGGTCAGATTAAGGGGGTGGAGCTGAGAGAAGACAGCTTGTGCAGCAGCCGTAGGGATTGGTTGTGCATTTTTTCAGCTTTCACTTTACTTGTGTAACTCTGGGTGTTGTCACTGACAGCAGGAGCTGATTTAAATGGAAGAGCTGGTTGTTTTCCATTCCAGTTTGACAGGGAGGTGGTGGAGGTCAGAAACAGAAGAGCTTCCGTCAGTGATGTGGATTTCTCAGAAGGGCAAATGGCTGCAATTAAAAATAACAATAATTCCTTAAGAAGATATACCAATGTCTCCTGTGAAACCTTAGTGACTAAAACTCACCAAGGAGGCATTATGCACCAAAAGGGAGAATGGGAAGAAGTGACCGTCTGAGATGAATTGAGCTAAACTTCATGCCAAGTTCAGCATTTCACTTGCAAATGAGTACCAGATCTGAGCTGATCGTCAGAAATGCATTTGCAAAGTTTGACAGAAAAAGTATGCAAGAGCTGGCTTTGAAAAAGCATGGTTCATTTTTTTAATTTTTACTTAGTGGAAACAGCAGTTATGGAGCACTTCTAAGAACTAAAGGTGCTGCCACTCTATACCAGGAACTATTAGAGTCATGTAAGCAATTGTTAGTATGCCCAATGTAGTTACATTTTTATATAAAGTAGCAGTGAAAAACAATGCATTTAATATGTAAAAATAGTTCTTCTAAACACTGTTTTATGCTCGGGAGAGTCAGATACTCCCTTTCTAGTTAATTTTTTTTTTCCTGGCCAGTAGTAATCTGTAACTTTTGGAAATATTGATGAAATTCTCCTGAACTTCTTCAGGAATCCTCTTTCATATTTATTCTTTAACGAAGTACAAATAAATTAAATTTTTACTCTTGGATGTGCTACTTATGTGTGCAATTTACTTACGTGATTGACTTTTTGAGACCGTGAAACCATTGTATTGAAACAAGCAGGACTTGTTATTGCATTTAGAGATTTGTGCTTTGTTTTGAGTATTCCTTATGTGGCTAAATAAGATACGCATGCTTTGCTTGGCTTTTTTCTTAAAAGAACTTTTTTAACTAAAATTACCTCAATCTGCAGATAGAGGCCGGTGGAACAAACCTCATTAAGCAGAAAAAACCATCATCAAACTTTTGCTCCAAAAGAGGATAGCTGAAAGGCTTCCTTGTCTTTCGAGGTCCATTTTAATTCATTATTTAAATTGTGATTAATGAGTGAGATGTTGAGTCTCAGAGCATCAGTTTTAAAACTCCTGCTGAGCGGGGCACCAGCAATGCATAGGTATGTACAAATCTGAAGGTCCTTTCACAGCTTTATGCTGTGGGTCTTGCGTTTCTCCAGTGATGTTGAGCTGTTTGTCAGCAGACACTTTGATTTCAGTGTTCAAATTAATATCTGCTGAATGAGCAGTGCTTTGCAGACGTTGAGCTTTGTGTCTTGTTCATTCTTAACAAGAGAGCCTGCTGCTGTCTAAGGAATTTCCCAGTGACAAGAAGGGCTTTGTGTAAAGAGTGAGGGGGAAAAAAGACCTTAACTGACGTAAGGGAATTATCAGTCTGCCTTTCCGTACAAGGAAATAACCGTGGACTTTGAACTCTGGATAATGATGACGGAGTTATCATTTCAAATCTTGATGTAATATATAGGGCCTTCAATTTTATCCAATTTTCCCTTGTTTGCTTCACTTTGCTTTTTTCGTGTTAATAAACTGTGGTCAGATTCCTGACTGATTTTATCAATGTAGTCGCTATAGTCTTTCAATCTCTTTACCCCCATCAAGTGGAAATACTCTGGACTGGAAGTACAGAATTTGTATTTAACCAGACCATGAATTCCAGACTCATTTGAGTTTAGGTTTTGTCAGTCTTGCTTAATCCTACTGCCAGACCATAAATACCAATGCTACCGATACCATTCCTGTGTGTGAAAATGTTCACTTTCCCTTCTTCTTACATACCAGCATTGGACCCCTGTTTGGCAGCCTGTGTGTCCCTAAAGTGGACCAGCGTGAGCTGTTGAGAGACAAAATTCTCTGTGGTCTGTGTAGTATTTATAAGACCACAGGAGGAGAAAGAGGCCCGAAGAACTTAAATCACTTGGTTGAGGCCATTATGTCAGAGCTTGGCATTATAACCCACCGTTTTGCTCCGAGCGTAATACTCAGGTGCCACATCAGTCACAGGCTTACACTTTGCTGTATCAATCCTTAAGCTTTTAGTGTCCTAAGAGATGCTGCATATAAAAGTGCTTGTGCCAGACAGCTTTTCCACATCACACTGAAGCTACCCCAGTAAAGCTCACAGGTTAGCTCTGAGGAGGAGGTCTTACACCCATGTCCAGAGCCAAAGCTGGAAATGTTCTGGAGTGTTATTTTTCCTGGGATTTCTTTTTGTTGTGTGTGTAGGGGTTTATTTTCACTAGTGCTCTACCTAACAAGACATTTAATCATTGATTCAAAATGTTTAAAGAAAAATATTGAAGCAAAAGAAAATACTTCGGTAGGCAAACCTAAAAGGTCAGCACATACCACAGAAAATGCTGTGAGTGTTGGAAATGTGTGGCAAAGTCAAACTTATGCAATGGATAGAAAGAATGACCTTTTAAGGGTGCCTTTCCTCTCTGCTTCATGTTCTTCATTTTGACATCTTCTGATCTTGAGGCTGTCCCCTGCCTATGGTTTCCTCTGATATTTATATTATTTTTCATTCTTTTAAAAGTATGTTAAATTTCTTTCCATCCTGTTTAATAATATGGGGGTTTAATCAGGTCTCCATTTATTTTGGGGTTTTCTAGTTTCTTCTTCTCCAATTTTTAATAAATAGCTTTCTCCCTGGTTTTCTAAGTTTCCAAATCTGTAATCAACTTTTATCCTTCCCTTCATTTCACTCTGCTTCTACCATGTATAAGAATGCTTTCTTCTTTTGTTCTGGTCCTATCTTAACTCATTCTGAACCTAGAATGAAGGTTGTGCTTGAATTAAAATGCAAATAATGAAAATTTATGAAGTTGAGAGATTGAGAAAATGAGTTGGCATCTAAACCTTCCAAGAGTGAATGAATAAAGACTTAAGAATTTAGAAATTTGATACTCATAGGCTGGTGGAAAATGACTTTGCTAAATGTACCCATCTGTGCAGTCCTCCTTTATAAGCCTACATATTTTAGTTTGTCAGGTTTCCATTGGTTGTCTACCATTACATTATTTTAAACATGACAAATATGTGGAGTGTAGAGCTGTCACATTGTGTTTGTGAGGCAAAATATTTTATCCTGGTCAAAAACTCTGTAAAAGAAGTTGGAAAGTCAGTTTAAAGAAATTGAATCTCTCAGTGATGTGAAATGCATTACTTCAAAACTTTGCAAATGAACAGACCTCAGTAAGAATTCAGCGATGTAAAAATACGTGGTCTTCTGTGAATAATAAATAGAATAACTTATTTAGAAAGGAGAAATAAGTGGGGTTTTTTTCCTTAAATATATTATAGTCATCATTATACTAGTGTGAATCACTCAAATATGCTAAAAATTTAATATGAACACAATTATTAATACCAGTGATTATCACCCCAGGTTAGCTATATTTTGTAAATACCATTTTTAATGCAAATTGAGGTGAAGGAACAATATCACGCAGTCCATATTTTGGGGGAAATGCTGTTGATGTCAGCCAAGCTTTGCTGGAAGCTCCCTGTGATCACTTAACCAAAGCTCATGCAACACCTGTTTTGTAGATAGGCCTGTGGGGGGGAAGAGTTCTGCCCTGGCTCTCCCTCTTTCTCACTTTCCTCTCAGTGAGCTTCTTCAGCTGATTGCAAGAATCCGATGTGATAACCTGAAGCCTGATTTTCCCATGGGACAGTAATAATAATGTAGCTTGGGAAGAAAAAAGATGGAAACTCTGTTGACCCTTGAGACTGTCGTGAATATATCAGTGGTCAAAATAAATGGAGCATTTCCTATTAAGGATTAAGTGTTGTAAATGTGATGAAAGACTAGACGTGGGTCATAAAGGCAAACAATGACTCTGATCTGACTTAATCATCCTTATTTTACTAGACAGTCAGTCGCCCGTGCTGCTCTTTGAGCTCCTGGGGCGTATGAAACTCCTGGCATTACTCAGTGAATCCAGGCAAGAGGGGAGTGAGTGGGCTGTTATTGTGGCTTTTCAGCCATTTATTCATCTGGCAATCCCCAGTAGATTGATGAAATATCAGAGATCTTTGGGCATCTGTGAATTATGGGGGGGAAAAAAAGGAAGGAAGAAAGAAACATCATGGGTTTGGAAGTCCATAAGAGACCTATTTGGCATCTTGCACATGGCAGCCTCAGGGATCAGCTTTGATCCCTTATTGCTCATCACAAGAGAGCTGGTGCACTGCAGCCCTACATATATTTATGGCAAGTGGTTCCCTTCATCTCTGTTCAGAGGCCTGCCAAATGGGGAGAGATCCAGTTTGCATAGTAATGCTGCCTCAAACCATCTCCTTAACCTTGGTTTCTCCTTCAGCTCATCCATGTTGCTTATCCAGCACTTGAAATCAATCTTGTGCCCGACAAAGGACAGTGAGTAAATGTACTTAGCCTTGTGTCATGTTGGTATCTGGGAGACCTCTTGAAGACGTTGCTGTACCTCTTTCAGCCTTCCTGCCACTGCTTTCACATGCTGGCTCCTTACTGGGCATCTCTGTGCTAACTACAGGGTAAGGGGGTAAAAGCTGTCCTTTCACAGCATTCTTTAGTTATGGTACTTGACAAAAAAATAGAAATATGCATTGCCAAGCTGGTTTTAGTTCAATGTATGTCTGGAGTATTGAACTGAATATACTGGACCTCTCTGGATCCTTGTTTAAAACAGAAAAGAGGCATCTTGATTTCTGTTTGAAAATGTTTATTACTGCATCAAAGAAAGTGTTATCAATCTGTCAAACTCACTCTGTAACAACTTATTTGGATCAGGTACAAATGTTTCTTTTGCCACAGATTTATATCCAAAGTCAGACTAGGAAAAGAGAGAGACTTTTTTTGGTTTTTTCTGCCATCATTAGCGCAGCCTCCTTCAAGACAAATTGATTTAATATGTGGAGCAGTGGGGTCGTTCTCATTTTGGAGCTCTTTGTCTGCCTTCAGAGAGCACAGGGCTACCCGAAAACAGACACGACGGATCAGTACCGACAAACACGTCCTGCGCCCCCGCTGCACTGCAAGGCAAGCCATGCCTTCCACAGGCAAATCTTTTCCTTGCTTGCATGGATGCTGGCTTTTCCTAGGGAGGCACCTCTTGGAACACATTAGTGCAGTGTGTTAGACTGCACCATAAATAGAGTTATAGCTCACAATCACATCCAACTGATAGTTTTCTTAGGAATGAAGTGAGAGATCTGTATTTTCAGGCAGAGCACATGAAAATATTCTTATTCCAAACCTTGTCAACTCTCACATCTAATTAAAAAGCATACCTCTCTAGGTATAGGAATTTAAATGCCTTTAGAAGTTTCTCCTTTTTCAGTGCCATCAGCACTCAAATAGTAATTTACAGCCCAGTTCTTCCAGCAGATGTCTTTTTCCTGCAGATCTCATTTAAGAAGATGTTCTGCTGGAGGAGATCTAATGGGACCCACTTCTAATACACGGATTTAATTGCTCTTGCTTTCAAAGTGATGAGTTGGCTGATTAAATTATGGAGGCTAGATGGGAGAAAATGGGGCACTATTGGCCAGAATTTTAAATTTATTTTAGATATCTAAAGATGCACTTATGCTTGCAGGCAGATTTTTAAAAGCAGATAGATACTTAACTCCTAAACATGGAAATTCCATAAAAAAACTAACCCAGAGTGCCTTTTTGGAAAGTCTTAGGCTAATGGTATGCTCTGAATATCTTTCTCAGACAATTCAGCCTCTCGTGGGAGGGAAAGGTGTCCAAAACTACAAGTTTTAGTTGTCTTTCTTGGCGCTGTTCATGAGAGCTGTGGGTGTTTTGTTAGGTTCTTAACACCCTTAAGAGCAGTATCTAATCTTGTGTAAGATTTATAAGGTACATATGTATGCTTTCAGGGCCTATCCAGGCTATCTTTACTGTTGTGGCTTTACAGAGGAATTACTAGCCTGTAATCCAGCCCCAAACTATTGAAAACCAGTTTTTATCTAAGCCTAATGTTATCTGCACCTGTGTTTAAAATAATTTTCCCAAGAGGAGTCTAAAAGCAAAATTGAAATCCACAGGAGGTATTTTTATACTAAGAGTTTAATATTCATTTTTACGTGTGTTTCAGACATTTTGTCTCAAGGTAGTTGTTTATTTAAGAGGTAAGCTAGTTAAATCCAAAAATAGTTTTAATTCACTTTCATTCATCTTTTAATTAAAAAAGTTAAAATAGGAGGTAAATTTTTTCAAAGCTAAGTTTGCAAGAAGGCTCAGAAACATGGTGGCAGAGCAATGTTTTTGGGTTTTAGTTTTTTTGGAGCCTTTGGGTGATGGTATTTTTTTTTT
>VZRQ01008075.1:44099-63451 GCA_013397975.1 Machaerirhynchus nigripectus | reverse complement strand
TTGGTATTTTTTTTTTTTTTCAGTAGTACCTTTAAGTACTAAGTACTTAGTGGTACCAAGTTTTGGAAGAGGAATATCAGACTAACAGTTTGCAAACTCTTCTTAACATCCCTGGGGGCATTTCAAATATAACTTCTGGCACAGATGAGCTTTGGGCTGTAAGATGCTTGGGCAAAACCCCCGTCTGATGGTTTTAAGAGAATTGCCTAATGATTCAGGGAAAGAAGGATAACCTATGATTTACAATTTTATTTTATTATTAATTTAATTTAATTTTATTGTACTTTATTTTATGCTTCAGTCATGCAGAAAGAATACTGTTAGGCTCTGAAGGCAGCACTTGGAAAGGGTCTGGGATGTTCAGCCTCCGAGTAGCGCTGTGGAGTGAGAAACTAAAGGCTTATTGTTTGCATTTCCTCTCTTTCGGCCCCAGTGGGCTTCCACACTTGGCACAATCTAAGCATTGCATTATTTTTCCTGACATGAAGGCGCATTGCTCAGCTTCTTTGCCTTTGGTCAGATATCAGCAACACAAAATGATGTCTTTGTGTAGCAGTTTTGTGAGGAGTAGCAGCTCTGGTCAGTATTGCATAGATTCATTTTATTAGTCAAGATCTAAAACCTTCCATTTTCTCTCCCCATATGAGGGAGGAACACTTATTCCACAAAAGACTGGTTCTCGCAAGACAGTGGGACATTTATTTAAAAGCCAGATAGCCAGATTTGAATCTCTGAGAACTTTTCTTCCTGCCTTGTTTTGTCTGGGACTGGAAACAAAAGGAGNCCCCCCCACCCAAAAAAAAAGAAAAAGAAAAAAGGTGCAGAGACTGGGTGGCCATACCTCTCTCAAAAGCTTTCTACTTCAAACTGCATCTTGGATTTTCCTTACATCCTTGGAAACCTTGTTGTCTTTACATGGATATGAATGAATGCCATTCAGAAAGCATTGGCTCCGTGCTCATGCTACAGAGCCCTTGCACTGGCACAGTGACTTCTTCAGCACTTCAGCTTTTTGGTGAGATTGTTTCACATGCTTTGTATGATCTTACCATCTGCAACACTTCAGAATTACACCTAGGCTGGCTGCTGACCCACCCAGTCCAAAGTAGAGTGTCAGAACACTTTTAAAAAGTAGTCTCTTCTCAGCATTTCTGCAATCCGCTTCCAAAAAGTGTGCAATTGTTGTTGGATTTTAAATTCTCTTTGCAGACTTGTGCACCTAAATAAATTCCCACCCAGGTGGAATGGTTTTAAAATATTTGGCTAAACCAGCTGTGACTGCAGTAGATAGCATTGGAATAGTTATTTGTAGCTAAAGGAGTGCTGAGTAAACATTTGAGGGTCTCTCTTAAAGTTTGGAGAGAATAGCAGTTAGTCTTCAGCAGGTCTTTCTCTGGAGTTTTGTTTTCATATTCCAAGTTAAAATAAATCTGGTCTTAGCAGATTTGTAGGAATTCTGCAAGTTTTTGCCCAAATTAATTTATGGGTTTTCAGAGGTTAACCTGGGGCTCTTTGAATAAAACTTCGAGGATGAGTTTCTCCCACACTGAAGCCAATGGAAGTTTCACCACTAGTGTCAAATATGCTTGGGCCACTGGTCTTCATGGATTCACGTACTGGGGTCTGTTCTGCTAGCACAGTCTTTATGGAGAAAAGGAGAAGAGGGAAGAGTTGAAAGGTGTTACCAGTCATCAGCAATGAAATGACACTAGGAAGAAAGCTGGGGGGTTTTTTCTTGCCTTTGGGACTTATTTGCAGCATACCTACAAATCCATCTGCACGTGTGGCTGAGAGAATTGCTGCCCGTCTGTGTTCTGGCTGCCAGCCTCTGTAATACCCTGGAGCTCCAAAGTACATCCACGTGGTAGCCAGCTTTCTGTGTAAGCTCTCTTGTACTCATGTAATCAGAGTCCTGCTGGGGTCCTTACATGATTGACCATTGATTTCTGTTGCCAACATTTTGACCCTTTAGAACCATAGTGGGATTAACCACCAGCTGATCTGACTTCATGTGTATTCATTTTAAGAGGAGATTGGGGCTCCTGAGGGAGATGCTGATCAACTTGAGAACTGGTGAAGGAAGGTGTGTTAAGAAACTGACACTGGGCAGGCTGCTTAAGTGAAAGAAAAGGGTCAATAATATGGTAAAGCTCTGAAAGTTTACTTATTACAAGATTCCTTTAATGCTTCAGACCTCAGATCACTCTGTGCCCAGTTTGACTTGGATCTCTGCATGGGTGACACGCATCTGTCTTTGTACAGGCGCAACACATGGTTTTCATGGCACAGCAGTACCACTCAGTGCTTTCAGCAGGTTGGAAAACAGTACTCAAATGTAAGGTGTGCAGGGATCCAAACTATGAAAACTGAAATTCAGCCATGAGATAAGCTTAGATAGATGTCTGCTTCTCAGCAAATTATCTTGGAATATCAGTGGCACGGTATAAACTTGGCTCTACGAGTCTCAGTGTTGCACTTGGATCTTCCCAATAGACAGAAAGATAAGGCAAGATCACAACCTGGGGCATTCAAAGCTATGTTGTTGGGTTTGTTTCCAAGGAAGATAAGGAAGTCAACCTCCCAAAGACTCCCTACACAGTAGGGTAGTGATTACAGAAAACAAAACCCAAAAAGGGTATGGCACTGTGACATGTGAGCAGAAAAAAAGGAGCAGTGCTGAGAGTCAGCCGGATTGGTGTGCTGGGGCTGTGCTTAATGTGAGCTGCCTTCCTGGTGGGAAGGGTGTGCAGGGGCAATGGTAGCCATGGTTTAGTAGAACAAAGATGGAAATGAGGAGGAAATTCCTTTTTAGCACATTTTGCATGCTCAGCCACCTTGCAGGGTAGGACTGCTGGAGACAGTAGCTGGATATTAATAGGTGACATTAAATAATTGTGAAATGTAAATGCAGTTGAATGCTTCTCTCTGCAGCTATCTAAGTGTTCATTATGCCATAAAAAGTAGTTAGTTTTCCACCCCTGTGTGTACAGAAAGAGCTCACAGTAGCAAAATTCAATTTACATGAAAGATGAGAAAAGATGAAATAATCTTTAAGTCATTTTTATTCTGTGTAATTTTATTGTGAACAGATAAACTGTGTATATCTCATTGGTTTTGTCCAAGTTTACACTAGATGTTACATTATTTCAGAAGATGAAAGAGTCAAGGGTAATAATGCAAGTCCCTGTTTATAAATCTGTTTTGTTGAAATCTCTGACATAAATACATGAAAGTGAAAAATCAGAAAATGAAGAAAACAGCACAGACATTCTCATAATAATTTTGCTTCACATAAAAATTAATCACTGAAGCTTGGTCACTGGCTGCATCCAAAGTTAAGCATAGCCTGTAGCTTGTCTGTAAAAATCAAATACTCTTTTTCAGAGTGTTAATGGAAATCTGTTACTCACGGCTGAGAGTGCACAAGTGATGCTTGTAAATAAGCTTCAGGTTGTCTTCTTTGAGTTGTTTGGGGTTTTGAGAAAGCAAAGCACTCATTCCTGTTTGATAATATTCTGCCTCAGTGAGAGGCATCCTTGGGGCCTCAGCAACAAATTTATTCTGAAAAACAAAGTGCATAAATTAGCCTGTATCTAAAAAACGTTTTGATTTTCTGACTCCTGTATGAGATGTGATTTCTAGCTTTACCCAATTCTTCCTTCATGGCAGGATTTTTTTCCCCAGCAGCCTATGTCATTAGCTTATAAAAAAAACTGGGGAGAGGTTAGGGGTATTAGCAAAGAATAATGGATACCCTTTGAAGTAACTTTTTATTTCTCTAATGTAGTTTGGTGTGTCCATACTTAATGTTGACAGCTTCTGAGTTTCCAGTGGAATAATTAATTTGGGTCACTGCTTTGCAGCATTTTGCTTCTCCTGTGTCCTAATGCCTGGAAATTTCTGGAGACTTTGCACATATTGTTTCATGTATGCTTGTACTTTAAATCAGATGTCAAGGTTTTAATCACTCCTGAGCTTAATTATCCATCCTTGTCTAAAGTAAATTTAATGTATGTCCTATCTGAGACAGGAGAAGTGGTTTCATGTGCTTTTGTCTAGCGACTGATCTATGGAGAAAGATTCAGTGTAAATGGCTGTGTTTGCTTTTTTCCCAACAACATAGTAGCTCTGACTACTTTCAGCTTGGTACAAATCGTATTAGGGCTCTGTTCATTCTTGCTTCTTTTTTAATTTATTCAACTGAATAAAAGTCTTGTATAAATTTAGTGGGATCATCTGGCAGGTGATAGGGAAAACCAAGAGAAAGCTGGTCAAAATGGAAGGAAGTACTCAGAGTTAAGAATCTCTGATCAGCAATGTAATGAGACTGGGTGCATTTGAGAGTAGAGCAGGCAGAGAACAAGCTGAATATCTCACCTGTTTGGTACATTGCTTATGTGCATCTCCATTTTCCAGCGTAAATTGTTTTACTCGGTGTGCTGGTGTGGAGCTGAAGAAGACCATTAGGAGGAAGCTGTTAGTGCAGCAGTGGAGTCAGTGGGCTTGGCATACAGGGTGGGGGGACAATACCTGCTGAGAGCAGGGGTGAGCCATGCCTCCCCACAGGGCTCAGCAGCCCTCCTTCCTGCATGAGGGTCTCCCTGCAGAATAGGACTTAAAGTGTTAAAAGATGAGTTCTGGGATGAGGAAGAAGCAGGAAATGGTAAAAGAGAGAGGAGGCTGCATGAGAGGGGCCAAGGGTGGCAGACATCATCCCGTCACCCCTGCAAGCAAAGCTGGAGCACATGTGTCGGGTTTGCAGCCTTTGGGTGCCTTTGAGTTAGCAGCAGTGGGTTTGGTGGGAGCTGCTCTCTGTGGAGCACTGGGTCCTCAGAGCCATGTAAACTGTCTCACAGATGGAGTCTGTAGGAGGCTAAGTGGGCTCAGAACTGCAGGCTCACTCCCTGCTTGGGTCTGGGCTGCACTCGATAACTTGCTGCAGTTTCCCCAGAGAAATATTAGAATAGCCAAGATGGGGAGTCCAACAATACAGAGCTTACTTTTGACACATGTTTATTTTGTTGGGTGAGATGATTATCAGGAAAACTTCCATAAACATATTTAAATTATTTCATGTCTTAACGTCTGAAAGAAAGTTTCTCAAGGTTTCTCAGAAACTGCTGTGTGGCTCTCTAGGCACTGGCATCTGACTGTATTGCTATCATTTTGGCCTAGTTTTAGAGATGATAAAGGGCACATAACAATCAAGTAGCCCACACATTTCCATCACAATGGTAGTATTCTTGTTGATAAGTGGAATCCAAAAAAAAAAGATCGAGGTAAGTCTGATCCTTTCCAGGGAGGCATTTTTCAAGGTCAAGCTTGAAGGGCGGTTTAGAACTGATGGGTTATTTTGATCGATTGTGACCTATATTATAGATGTTCTGCAGTGAGATTAGGTTTGGTCTGGGAGCCATTGCCTGAGCTGGTAGGCCTTGTATGTCACCCAGCTCCACGGGTGTCCACCAGTCGTGGACAGGCCAACTCTGCTGGGGGAAGTTTGCTACTCCACCTCTGCTATCCACTGAGGTTTTGTGCTTCTTTGGGGAAAAGCCTGAGCTTGATCAGCAGGTTAAATTTTAAACTCTTGATGGAGATGCCATAAGAGATGTCACAGCAGGTCTGATCTGTAAACCAGGGCATTGGGACCAGTGTATCTTCAAAGGGAGACAGAACTGACATGGCAAGCAGACGATCCTCACTAAATTCTTTGCCGAATGGCCTCGCAACATGGTTCTGGGTCAAAAATATGAACTATTGAGTTCACATGGCTTTGAGCTTTGTGCAGTCAATTACCTCTGCAAGATCCTGGGAGAAGTTCCCCATCCTTCTCTTGGTCTCTGAGGTGGGTAAGGAGGAGGAGGAGAGCTGTTTCACTCCCTCCTTACTTTCTGGCAGAGGGACACAGCAGAGCTGCAGGCACATGCTGTGCCTCATAACGCTAGCAGGAGCCCTTGCTGGGCCATATTGTCCCCTCTGCCCCATGCAGAGGAAACACTGCATTCTGCAGAGGCTCCCCTGCTGCCCTGTGTTCCCTGTGCCTCAATGCTGCAACACCGAACTCAGGCTTCCCTCCGCCTGCCTCTTTATTATCCAGTTTTCCTTTTATTATCCGGCTTTCTCTTATTTATGTCCCTTGTTAAAAGTCGATTTATTCATTTTAGAGTCCCTGTCTTTTCTTTGTCCTGGCGTTCATTTATTAGTGAGCCTCTTCCATCTTTTTCCTGCCTGACATGAAGTATTTGTAAAAGCCTTTCTTACTCCCCTTAATCCCTTTGGCTAGCGTGAACTCCCTTTGCTTTTCTGTTACTCTTACTTTCCCTGCAAGTCTTTACTGATCCTCTGTAGTCTTGTGTGGATTCTCTGTTTCCAGTATGCCTGCTTTTTTTCTTTAAACCCTAAGAGTAGTCCCTTGTGAAGCCCCACTGGCTGCTCCTTCCTTTTCTTTGGATTTTTCTCTATCACAGGGACTACAACAGACTGCGTTTTCATTAGTGTGCCTGTCAGGATTTTTTTGCTGCCTTTTGCACTCATGGCTGCTTAGAAAAGGGCTTGGATTTTAAGCACCCCTTTGGGAGGAACAAGCTACATCTCTTCTGCCCACAGCTCCCCCTTTCAATTTGCAAATGAAAACTAGTAATAAGGGACAGATTAAACAGCATCATGCCTGGGTGCACTGCTGCGAGAGGCTTTCAGTGTGCTTGTGTCCTGCTTCTGAGGCATATAGGGGTATGGTATGCAAATACAGACATATTTGGGTGTACCATGACTTCCCTGGGTTGGATTGCTGCACACATATGGGATCTTTTTTTTCTATACTTACTACTCTGTGAATGCACACACATCTAAAACATCCTGTGCCAGTGAGTTCCACAGTTCTATTAATTCTGTGTAATTGTTTTAGACCTCTGACAGTTTCCTACGATGTTGTCTACTTCTTTAGAAAGAAACAGAGCACTACCCTTCTGTAATCACTCTCTCCACACTGTTTAAGATTGAATTGAATTTTATCCTAGAGGCCATTCGGTCTGACTACTTTAAATAAACACTTAATATGTTTAAGAAACCCAGCATGGGTTAGTTTGGTGTACACACACTTTACCTAAGCATTTTTTAAGGTGGGCTAGCAACATTCCTGTCTTTAATTGATTTCAGACAGATGTGTGTGACATATATGGAAAGATACATAGACATTATTTTCCTTCTGATAGCAACAGGTATTTTAGAAAAAAGAAGGACATCATCTGTCTAACACTGCAAGTGAAAAACATATTCAGCATTAACTTGGCTAGTATCCACACGAATATCTACTGCAAATGAAGTAATAGGTGAATATTTCAGTGACCCTTGGTAATGAGTAATTCAGTATCCACCCAGTAATGTAGCAATAGAGAGGTATGTGAATAAGGCATGAGGCTGTGTCCGTCGCTAGAGTGTCTGTAAGCCCTAGAGCAATGCAGAACAACAGTTGGGAAACCAGAAACACCTTCCAAAAAGAACATGTGTCAGGCCCAGGGTCCCAGCCCCAGAGAATGATTCCAGATGACTTTCAAAAATGAGGTTATTGCATAAGTGCATAAAATGAGATGCCTGCGAACGCATGTGATCACCAGAGCTGTGTGACCAGTCATCTTGAATCCCTCTCCTGCTAGAGGCAGAGCACCACTTCTAAAATCCTTCTACCTCACTCTAATTTTAAGTGGTAGGTAGGCAGAGTCAAGTCACGCTCTGGATTCCAATAATAAGGAAGCAAAGTGTCACAGCCCGTGTTCCCTTTTTATTCCCTCTTGTTCTGAAAACCCCGTGAGTTTATTAGCAGTGCTGTTTTGAAGGGAAAGTGAACACCGGGATCAAAACTGCCTTGTCATGTCCTTGTTCATGATGGGAGCCGAGCTCTGCCGTGGGCTTGACAGCGAGACCTGCTGAGCTGCACTGGTGCCTGTTAGGCTGCTTGTGTGTTAAGAAATTGGTAGCATCAAGTGGCTTGTTGAAATTCATCCTTTGCTCCACATGAGGTACTCTCTTAGCACATGAAGGAATAATTCATGCTCAAGACTTTTTGGCATAGGTATTGCTGTCATGATATCAAGTAAGAGTGAACATGTAGGTGGAGGCACTGGGGTAATAAAAGACTTTCACAAAAAAAGGAGGGGAAACAGGAATCCTTGCATGGATGTAATTTGTTAAAAGCCCAGAAATACTGCATGTGAGATAGCAATATTCATGGCATGCAGGGGAGCTGGCTCAAGTGCAAGTAGTGCAGCTACAGTCCTGGTACTATCTGGAAAGGAGGAGAGCATTCTTGTTGAAAAGAAAGTGGCTAAATAAGGATCCACAAACAAAACTGGGAGTACTACGGTGGTCTAACCTCATGAAAACACTTCTGGCTGCAAACAGAGTTGAAAATGCTTAGTGGGTAAAAATTTTAAGCATAAATAAAAATAGGCTTACGTTTGGACTTTTAGTAATAATTGTATTAAAATGACACAATTCATTAAATAATGCAATACATTCACATCTCTAAATACACAGCAGCTGTTCGCTACTGTCAAACATGATTCCTTTAGGGACTGAATAGAGAAGAGTAACATGCTGGCTTGCATGGTAATGTCCTGATGAGCACTGGGCTACAGCCTGCCCCCAACATTGATTAACAAAGGGTGTCTCTCTGCCAGTGCCAGATCCTGAAGGTGCCCCTCAGGCTGGGCAGGAGGTGCCAGCTGGGCAGAGTAGGGTAGGGAATGAGTGGATACAGCACAGGCCTTGGAATTGTCCTTCTCAGGCTTTGTAGAAACTGAGCATTACAAGATGTTTCAGCCAAGGGCTATAAGCAGATGAATTTGGCAGGCTGTGATGTGCTGGAGTTGAAGCTCATGAAAAGATTTTATTTTAAAATTAAAAAAAAAAAAAAAAATGAGCTGTCAAAAAAGCCTGCCTCTTGATGGATGGCTAGTTGAGAGAGAGAATTGTCTGAACGTAGTGTCATCTTTGCCAGGCCTTTGGTTGTGGAAGTCCTTGGCCAAGCTTCTAATACAAGATAATTTATATAAAAAATACACTGGTGCACCAATTAATCAGCCAGTGGTTATATTTT
This sequence comes from Machaerirhynchus nigripectus, assembly GCA_013397975.1. Taxonomy (NCBI): domain Eukaryota; kingdom Metazoa; phylum Chordata; class Aves; order Passeriformes; family Dicruridae; genus Machaerirhynchus; species Machaerirhynchus nigripectus. The sequence goes on along the minus strand of VZRQ01008075.1, from coordinate 54,357 downwards.
CATTTCTTTCTAAGGAAAGGGTCTTATCCTTTGCACCAAAACTGGGGTAATGCTCCGAAGGTGTAGAAAATAGAAAAGTCTTACCTGCAGATGACAGGCACCTGTGAAGAGCCCAGCTTAAAGCAGAATTTGAGTTCTTGTCATTGTTGATGTCATATGGTTCCCCATCAAAGGTATTGAGCTGTGTGTCTCCCTTACACCACCACGTTTCATTTAGAGACATCCCTGGGCATCCAGAAGTATAAATCAGACCTTAATTTCTAATCATGGAGAGAAAGTCTTTGCATCTTCTAATAGTCTTTACTAAACTAAGGGATTCTACAGAAAAACATCTATTTGCAATAGAACGATGATCCTGAAGGTATTATATGTGACTTCTATGTTTTACCCTTTCAATAGATTTATACATGACATTTACTTTTACTTCTGCCAAATTTAATTTTCATATAATATTGAATCCAGTATCAGGAGGCTTGTAGTCCCTCATTTATGCAAGAAGAGAATTCAGGGTTAAAGTTGGCTCTCTGTGCCAACATCTGTAGAGAAAATGACAATAATCCACAAAATTAGAAGCTCAGAGCTTGTAATTTCCTTGTGAATTATTCTTTCCTTGTTCCTTTCATATCACTATACTTGTATAAATAGATCATAGTTTATTTTTCTTTCCTGGTGATGGATTTGGAGTGTTTGTCACCTGTGCTCTAATATGATTTGTTGTGATATATTGAGGTTTTTATCTTGGTAAGGATTTTTCTCTCTTGTGCTTCATTTGGGACTTCCTCCCCCCGCTTCATTGTAGTATTTTTCAGGCACTAGGTTTTTATTCAGGATCATAACAAAAGTTTGATAAGAACACTCCAGAGAATGAAATTCTGTCACGAGAAGAGTCTTTTAAAAGAAAAGCACGATTTTATTAACTGGTAGACTAAACTGTGTGGCCCAACATCTGAAGTTTAAAAAGGCTTTATGTACTGTTGGTGAAATTGAGCATAAGCATAATGATGTGGCACTGACACACTTATTGTTTGGGTACTATATCTTTATCCACTGCTGCTTTATACAGAACAGGTGAGCTCACCCACTCTCTGTAGCCCCTGCGTGCTAACGAACCTGTATGCAGAACCTTTACCTTTCACCTTCCATCCCCAAGAGTCAGTCCCTTGCCTTTGGGGAAAAGAAGAGGCAGATACAACGTTAATACAGCTTGACAAGAATTAGCATCTCCCTTCTTTCAATTCTTAATATAATCTAGGTATTCTTCTTCAGTCCTCTATTTATCTGTTTTCTTTGTGCCTTTACCTCACACTGAGCCCACAGTGTAATGTGATGGTCAAACTGCAATTAAGTGCACCTAAATCAATGTATGGCTTTTAAATTCTTCTCCTTGATGAACTGTGTAAAGCCAGGGCTGTGGAATGAAGTGGGGAAAAGAAGCAAATTTATCTACAGGTGACTTCTGGCTTAAAGGAAGCGGGAACAAAAAGGGCACGTGCGTTTCCTTTGTTTATCCTTTCAGGATCACAGAGGTTGTCTTTTCTGTTTTGGTGAGATTAAGCATTTGCAGGGGTTACAGGAACAGGGATACTGTGGGTTAGATATTAGCATATTTCCTGTCCGACAGAGAGTTGGCCTTGCAGTAAAACTTTTAACTCTTTCTTTTCTAGGGCCACTGATAAACACTCTGTGAATTTTGAACCTCTATATTTGTCAATATTTTCTATGCATTTTAGCAGCAGTAAACTAGTGGTACAATAATTAAACTAAATGGTTAACATTTTATTATTTCCACCCAGTTGTGTTTGTCCTGTAAGGTTTATTTTAATTTCTGTTCTCTCCTGACTCTTTCTGCTCATCCAGTTGGCATTGCTTTTCCTCACATCATTTTTGCACAGAAAATGGCACAGTGCTGCTCTTCATGCTCAGACAGTTCCTCTCTGACTAAGGAGGTACTTTACCTCCTGCTGTCTTGTGTCTGTCTTCGCAGATGAAAAAAAATCCACCCAAAACCTTCAGGGAATAGCTCAAGTTCTGTGATACTTTTTCAGTAGGTAATACAATCCTGTGCAGTAAAGGCTAAGCAGCTAAATTCAAGCACCTTTACTGAAAATGTCCATCTAGCATCTTTCCTGCTACAAGAGTGACAGCCCTTCACATTTTTCTCTTAATTTGTACCCTTTGGTTGACTATAATATTGATTTGTGCATTAAGGATGATTTAATCTTTCTTCCACCCTCTTATTAAGAGGGTTTGAAACCCTACCTGGAGTCTTTATTAGCTTTTGACATCACAAAGGGAAATGTCAACACATAATGAGATAAATTTCAACATCACAGAAGACTGGAATACAACTTTCATGAAAGATGGATACAGGCAACACTTACCAAGATAAAAAAAAGCCCAAAAGACAGAACCTTTCCTTTTCAGCATCCATCCATCTTTCTGTTTGTCTGTTGCTGCATTATAGTATTTATTAGAGTTTGTCTTGCTATACAATGGATTGCCAGAATCATGATTAAGAAGCTTATTCAAATGAATTAAAAATGTTTAAATGAAAAAGACCCGGAGAAGTAATTGCCAAAATTTAATCAAGGATTTAATTTGTAGCACAGACCAGCCAAATGGATTTTGCCGTTTTTCACTGCACTGTTTGTACAAGGAAATTAAAAAGTATAAAGAGTCAAAGACTCAGCAGTGTAACCCTTTAAGAATATTGCAGTATGCTCACTTATTCTCATTAGCTGCATTATATCAAACTTGCTCCTGAGGGCTTGTAGTTTGCAAAGCCAGACCACAGACGGGGGAAAAAAGATGATAGCATTTTTTCCAATGTCATAAATTACTGCCAGCACACATTAGATGATTTCTCCATGCATTGCTGTAAGCAATGGTAGGTTAAATATCCCCCTTCTTAATGCCACTTAGTAATAAATGCCCTCATTTTAGCATGTCATCTTTAGCTGAACTGAAATAACTGAGACTAAAGAGCTGTCGGGGTTTGAAACAGAAACATTTCCCTTGCATTTACTGCTGAGAAATACATACATGGCACCATTATGCTGTCTCTGTTTCATTGATGATAATAAGGTATCATCAAGCCTGGGATATCTGTTTGAACATGTTTTGCAGGAGTCTAATCATTAAGTAATATGTATCCCATTTCATCCATCATTTCCACACAAAGAGCCATACAGTGCAATCGAGAGAACAATACTTTATGAGCCATGAATAGCTGGAGCAATGATAACTTCCAAGTAGCATGTAACAGACCCAGAACTGTGCTCTAAATTACAGCACTGAAGAGGTAGGAGGAGAGACGAGAAGTCTCTGCTTGTGAGGAGGAGGCCGAGATCAAGTGCGCATTTCTTTCTGATTAGTTGTGGTTGAAATAAACATTCAGCAGAGTGCTAAATGCTCGGTCTCTCTCACAGGCAGAGAGGGATGTTGGTGCTGCAGTGCTGTGCTGCCTTGCAGAGCCTGAGGCAGCTGGCAGGATGGGGTGAAAGGGTTCTGGGTCATTCAGGTGCTCTGAAGTCCCTTTCTTCCAAAACTGCTGACAAGGCTGTCAAAAGAAGCCTAAAGAGGAAAACATGCAAACCACAAATGATGAATGGCTTCTAGGTAGCCCAGAAGAGTTTACAGATTCTCTCCTAAGCAAAAAATTACAGTAATTATTTTAAAAATGAGAAGAAATAAAAAAGCTTCACGTTTAGTACATACCTGAGGTGAATCATGCCAACTGTAATAGCACAGAATGGCAGATCAGGGTGTAGCACTGGGGGCAGGATGCAGTGCAGTAAGGCTGTTCCCTTACTACAGGAGGAAGGATTTGGTGTTTGAAAGTTTAAAGCGAATGGTGTAAAATCAGTGATTCCCACACCTATGTCTGTCAGAGAGATAAAGATGATGTTTACTATTTCTTCTTTATTTTACTGCTGTAGCTCCTGGTGCGTATTAGTTCAATAGCAGAGGCAGGCTTAGTCTCTCCCAGCAAGAGGTAGTATCGGACACAATAAGGTATTTCTAAAGGTGAGGAGCCTTTCTGTGAGCAGGCACAAGAACCGGCTTTGGCTTTCCCTGTTTCTCTGCCCCTACAATCCCTGGGAAGTCCTGCTCCTTTCACATGTCTCCTGTCCTGTATGTAGGAAAAGGAGGGAGGTAGAGCTTTTGGAAAATGAAAACTTTCTAGTCTTGAGATCCTTGAGCTCGTGAACTTGCTTAGCTTGCTTCTGCTCCTAGTCATTTTTGGTTTGCATGATGCTTTTACACAGTTGCTCTCTTCACAGAGCATTTTTAATTTAAGGCATCTCTTGCTTGCTTGGTTAAGTGGTTGTAATTTTATTTGCACAGCAGAAGAGTTGCTGATAAACAAAGTTATGACATTGGAAAAGGAAGGAGTCCAAAATTCAGTGGTTGAGTTCCAAATATTTGAATTTTGTTCCTTATCCAGCCTTCTGAGCTTTCTAAAGATTGTGGCAGAGTAAATTATGCAGCTGCTTCTAAGCAGAACTTTAAAGGTCATTTTGTTACATGAGATCTGAGTTAAATTCATGCATGTTTTTACTTCTTGTCTCCCTTTTAGAGACTTATATTTTTGTAAACCATGGTTGCTACGCCATGTAAAGTTCTTGCCTTTAAAAGAACAACTAAATACTTCTGAAAGATAAGAGCAAAAGCGTTATAATATGAGATATCAGTGTTTATTATCATTCCACACGTGCAACATTATTTTCACAATTTTTTCTAAAACCAGTTTTATTTGCCAGTGAATTTCACCTGTCACAGATCTTAACATTTACATTGCAGAATTGGCTGAATGTTCATACTGTTTCCAGTTTATGGGGCCCAACTCAGTTTAAGGGCTTTCCTTGGTCATAAAGAAAAGCAGCTTAGGTCACTTTTAGATTGTACCTAAACCTGTACCTTTTAAGTTGTATCTAAACCCACATTTTCCTTTAATATTTTTACCTCATTTTTCAGTTGTAGCAGTTGACACTTTTTTTTGTTGTTGGTTTTTTTTTTCATTCCTGATGGCTTTTTGGAAATCTCTCCTTTACTGGGATGTTTCAGGAATGCAATTATTTGTCCAGAATTATTCTGAATATGTGTATTTGAAAATGAGAATGAATAAATGTGTCCCATACTACTTCATGGGATTTCCTGAGCAGAAATATCTGTGCATGAGCTTATTCAGCCGATGTGTTGCAGGTCTGAGACATCAAGGAAAATCTTGGAAAAAGGGTCTTTTTGTCTTTTTTTCCTAGAAAAAAAATTCTCTGAACAAAACAGGCAAGTCCTGGGAAAGAGGAATCCAGGGTAGTTGGTAGTCCTTGTCATGCTGCCCTTAACATGCGAGTCTTTCAAGAAAAAAGTACAGTGACTTCTGTGTGAATTTTGTATCCCCCAAAATATGTTTATTTTAATTGGTTATTATAGAGGTAAAAAAAAATATATATGGCTTTGAGAAAAAGAGTTGTGGTTGTTTACTTTGGGGGGTTTTTACTAGTATAATTTCGGTTTGTTTCATTTTGGTTTTTTTTCTTTTCTGGTGACACTGTGACAGAACAGCTTTGTGCAAAACCTTCTCATCTATAGCATGGCTTTAGCTTCTCCAGGGGCCCTACTCAGATTGTTGTTGATTTCCCATCTTTGCCAGTTCCTCAGCAGGAAATAAAACAGGGAGTTGCTGCCTTGATCCAAACAGACTCACACAGCATTTCAGCAGGGAAACAGAGCTGAAGAGGAATGTTTAGACTGATAAGCTTTTAGAAAATATTTCTGGGAGTGCACTTCTTGAACTGGTGAGCGGAGACAGTCTGTCTGTGTCAGGCACTTCTCCTCCTCCTTATCATGGAATTTACTATTTGAAAAAAGCTACCCGCACCTCCTTGGGCATGGAGAGAACCTTTCAAAATGCTGTTTCTCAGCAGCTGATACTCTGGAGTCATGCTGGAGGTAGTAAATGAATAAAGCCATTTTAAAAAAAAAGTGAATAAAGCTATAGCATCTCAACTATGTTGGAGAATCAATCATAGGCTTGAGCTCATTTGTTCCACTAGAGTGTAGTCTTATAAGAAGAGAACGGCTTGTTCCAGAAAAAAGTGTGAATAATGTGATAAAACAAAATGAACTGCAGAATATATTCTAGCCAGCAGCCAAGAAATTATTCACACTGACAGATATTACAGGTACAGTACATTTTCTGTCTAGAATACCACCTTCTATTTCTCTTAGCATATGCATTATGGTTGCTGTTTTCCTACCTGCACTGTAGAAGTGCACCCAGCTGTATACATGGGATTGTGGTGCACTTTCTTCTTGTATATCATACAAAGAAATCATTATCTAGTTAGAGCAACTGCCCTTGCTTGTACAATTATTCAAAAATTTGTAGCTGTTTTGAAAATTCAAATATTTAGTGTTGAAATGGAAGCATTGTTTCTCTTCGGTTTTTACCTTGAACTGATGCACTTAGATGCACATTTGTGTGTCAAGAAAGGTGAATAAATCCTTGGACCAAAAGAGTGGATTTGCTACAGTCTGAAGCTGTAATTGTATAGGCCACTGTTTTGCTTTAGCTGAGGTAAGGAACTCATGGATTTTTTCCCCATTACTTGAGGTGATTTCCACTGTGTCTCGGTATAAAACACGCATTATAAAATAGATCTAGATAAATAAATCTCTCTAGTTCTTTGTCCTCATCTTGCATTTCTTAAATTCATCCTCACAGAGCTATATAAAGTAGCTGTGCTGACATCAAATTAGCTTTGTTAGGTATTGCAGCCTTTACTACCAACTCATGAGTATTGATGCGTGTAAGACTTGCCTAAATTAGGTTGCATCAAATATTAGCAGTGCAGCCCACAACAATATGCCAAAAAATTACCTGGACGGAGGAGAGACAAGGAGGATTTTGACAGGAAAAAGTAGCCTGAAAATGGACAGACCTAGGGGAAGAAGTTAAAGTCAGGAGGAAAAAGATAAACAGTGGTAACACACATCTAACTGTTCTTCAGCTTAAGAGTGCTGTGTTTGAAAAATGTCATGCTCTTTCTATTTCCTTCTCTTACTGTATTTACAAGCTGGAGCTTCATTCACATGGTTATTTGATATGTGGTAGATATTTTACTCTTGGCACAGGGACTTTCAGGCTTTTTTCCTAGTGGGATTTTTTTCTTCATCCTATGGAACAGATGTATTACACATGAACAGCTGCTAAACTTTTATGAAAATACATTTGAAGCCATATAGGAAAACTAAGGCGTTTGTCTGAACTTACGTGAATTGAACTGATAGCATAAGTCTGTTAGAGAAAACATTGGAGAAAACATTGCAAATAGATTTTTATATATTTTTTTTTAACTCGTGAACATGATTAATATGAGCACCCCGAACCAGTGATCAGGTTTGAATGAGTACACATTTATAGGTCAATTCTTTGCTTTTGACCCAAGTGTACCATGGTGGAAAAATCTTTCAGGATGCTGGGAAAATGGATTTATACCTGTAGTAAGTGGACAAAAGCACTGTTATATTGATTACGCATTTGCAATTTGCCTTTCACTCTTGGAAGTGAACTTGCAGACACAGGTTTCGTATTTCACTCCACAAAATATTTTGTTTGGGTCTATTTCCCTTTGAGAGCCTGACTGGGGAAGAATGAGGTCATGCATTTTGAAAGTACATCACTGTGTGAGGATTTTCTTTATGCATAGCTTTTTTCTGAGTCAGAAGCTTATTCTGGCATGAGTAGCTGCTTATGCCATGTCCTATAAACTGTGTCAGCTGAGGACATACCTATGAGTAGTGGAAAACAGAGAGAGTGTAGTAAAAAAGGACTGCAGCAGGTTTAGTTTAGGGTTTGGATAAGCCTCTGTTCAACTTCTGATGCCTACCAAAACCAAGCCAGTGCCTTAACTCATCTATGTAAAATGAAGATGTCTATGAAAATCAGGTTCTTCAAAGTTACCAACAGACAGCCTGTGTGTGCCATTGACTTTATCCCAGCAGTGCCATCCTCAGGGCTCCCACACCAGTCCCGTCCTCCCGATCACACGGAGCTGCATGGGATTTCGCTTCCAAAAGGCAAGGTAGTTGACATATTGTGTCTCAATTTAAGACCCATTACCATTCATTAGACATGCTCCCAGTTAATTATTTTAAAAAATAAATGTAAATAACAAGTGTTAATTATACCCTCGAGGCCATTGATGTGTACCATGTTGGCATTTCATGTTAGAGAGGCTGCCTGAAAATAGAATAAAGAGCAGTATAATGCAGGGAAGAGGTTTTGGGAAATATTATTGCTAACTATTTTGGGAAATATTATTGCTATTGGGAAGTATTATATAATTTCATCAATTATAAGTCTTAATATTTAAATAATATTCTACTGAGAATCTGCTATGAAAAGCATTTAGGTGATTTCTTGGCTGTTATATTTCCCTGTGCATTTGAAAGGTTTATTTCATTAAAAATCATTTTCAACCAGCTATAACATCACTAGGTGGTTTTGGGGTGGTCTTTGTATGTGTTCACTTATGGGTTTGTGTCCTGTCACTTTTGAACATTGACAGCTTTCTAGAGAAATGTTATAATGGTCTGCACCTCACCAGTGTCATTCCTTCTTGCTCTCTGGTCTGTGACTTCACTGTATTGCCTGAGAAAGTTTTTTGTTTGTTTTTTTTTTTTTTAAAAACTCTAGCCAAAAATTTCTTCTTGCCTCACTGCATAGTCAAATAAAGTGGGTTTTCTATGGCAAATGAGTTTGGATTCTTATCTGGATGCCTTATTTTCTGGCATGAAATGTCTGAACAAAAAAAAAAAATCCCAAAGGAAAGCAACATTAGATGTGCATTTTGGGTCAGTTTGTTGCTCTTAAGGTCCTGTACTACGTGATGTGCATTCTTATTTCATTCCTTTTCCTAAAAAAAGTGATCTTCTCTGTAGGGATGACCAATTGTATACTTTCAGCTTCTTCTCAAGAAGAATATTCTGTAAAATTACATTTAGGCCTGTTCTGAGTAAGAGCCAAGGCAGGCATTTCTTGGAAGCAAAATTTTGTACCACAGAAGGATAAAACTCCACACATAGATCTAACTCAAGACCAAAAGGAGCAGTCTGGGGTTTGCTCCAAAACTTCTCCTGGTGATAACTGCTGGAATCAAGCCCCCAACCTGTTGTTCCTTCCCGGTATTCTTAAGCCATGCTGCCAATTGAGTTGTCTGTGGCCATCTCAACACCAAGGCTCCAGCCAGGCAGTCTTCTGCTCTAGGGAGTCTCCAGACAGTTTGCACTGTGTCAATAGTTTTTATGAAGTCAGGAGACAGATATTCACAACTGACTTCTTCCCACAGGGAATCCCTGATAGTGCTGGGCAGTTGCACTCCCTGTACCCAGAAGTCAATGGCATTGGGACTTTTTGTTTGTGGAAGCTTCTGCTCCTGCCTGCAAGCAAAAGTAAATAAAGTGAAAACTAACATCTGTTCCTAGGGAACACATTGATGATAGGACCAGGGAGAGGAGTGTGGGAAGAGAGGGAAAGGGGGAGAAGAAAGAGGTGAAAGAAGGAAAGAAAGAGAAGGAAAGGAAAGGAAGCTTTTTAATGTGCTTGAGGTGGCCATTCATAGTGACTTTTCTTGGAGCTTCTGCATCCTCTCCTGGTGGCACACACAGTCCTGCAGCAATATATTGCTCCCTTCTCTTGCTGTCCACTTCATCAGAAGGCTTTGACCCTGGCCTGTCTACCCTCTAGCTCATGATAACCTTAAAGTTGGGCAGAGTACACTTGAAATCTGAGTGCATTTTGTGGAGCTGCCTGGCTTGTGCTGAATATTGTCCCTGATGCTTCCAAGCTTTTGGGGATAAATATGAGGTGTCACATTCTCTGCTGATCTTGGTAGCAGCAACTTCCATTTTCCCAGTGCTGCCAGGCTCCCTGCACAACCTGCCACCTTCCTCCACCTCTTCTTCAGCCTTGTTTTTACACTCAGACCTGGGAATAAAAGTCAGGAGGAGTTGCAAGGCCATCCTCTGTGATTCAGGAGGGGTCTAGCATCTTTTGATTCTTGGGGTGAACATGAGGGCACCCTTCTCCCAGTGACTGCAGATCATGCTTCCTTTATCTCCTGAAGTTATCCATGTCATATCACAGGTTGTCTTGGCTTCCTCGAGAGGGAAAAAAAATCCAAAAAACAAACAAAAAAAACCCAACCAAACAAGCAAACAAAACAAAAACAAACAAACAAACAAAACCACAAAA
>VZRQ01008075.1:15307-41398 GCA_013397975.1 Machaerirhynchus nigripectus | reverse complement strand
ATTTTGACCTGCATATTCCTCTAGTTCATCTTTCTTGAAATTTATTTTTCATAATTGAAAGTTTTGAACAGCATAAACCACACATAACTTTGGTGATCTGAAAAGGAGAGGGTAGTGTGTCTGCTGTAATGTCATTTCCACTTAAAAAGTGTGAAAGTTGCAGCTTTGGACTGGACAAGGTAAAGGCAATTGTGCTGAACCTGGCCAAATGCAGTAGCTCATCAGAGCAGCTCTTAGCAGAAGTGGAAGCAACAGGTTCAAGTACTGTCAAAGTATAGTAGAATATTCCCTAAACAGTAAAATAATACACTTCCTTGGTAGTTAAGAGAGGAATTCATTTCCGTAAAACCAAACTAGAAACACCCAGCATCTTCGTGATCTAATATTTGTTTTTATCCCTGAATGGCTTTAAACTTTTAAATCCTAATATTAATGCCAGGGAAAAAACAATTTTCTGTAAGACTTGAAAACATCTTCAATCGTTCCTATTCTCTGTAATTCTTTTACTGGACACATTTTAACAAGGAAAGCTTATCCACACAGGAAAACAGTGAGCAATAACAAAGATGATATGATTGTTGGAAACACTAACACATTCCTAAAAGAGTCACCCCCTATTTATGATGCTAAAGTCTACATCCCTGTATTTGCTCCAGATGTGAGGGGGAAGTATTAAAAGATGTCTGTCTGTGAGCAGCTACCTCTCTTCACAGCTGGTCTTTCTGAAAGTACTGAGCATTCATATCATTCATAGATATTGGTGCAACAGATGATTTTTTTGCTGATTTGAAACTGACCTTAGAACCTCACCTAATTAGTCTGCATTAACTCTGAAACATCTGGCTGGGTGTAGGGTTTGACTTACCCATGGCAAGTGATGGAAGCAGGGAGAAAGTGTAACACCAATGTGCAAAAAGGGCTGCTAATACCATCAAGTAAAGTCTGAAGCCCAGGAGTCTGTTCCAAAATGTGCATAAAGTCATGGTTTGCAGTTTGAGTGTATTTAGAGTGAGAACAAATTTGTTTTCCCCTTAGTTTTCATATTGAACTCAAAGCTGTGGTCGTTGATGTAGCGTCCACAGTGCATCAGGCACTTTCAGATGCAGTGCCCTGAAGCTGGCATGTGGGCACCACCATTATGAAGTCGAGCTTTATCAATAATGCCATTGAAACAATGCTCCTTTATAAGCAATAGCTGTGGGAATTTAGGTGAAGCAATAATGTTTCCTTAGGTTTTGAGCTACAGAAGTAGTGACTGTCAATATTCTTTGGAGTGTTTCCCCCCCACTAACAACAGTGGGAGCCCCACAGGTCTCAGCACTCTTAAAATCACATCTTGTTCAGCTGTGACATTGCTCATCTTTCAACTTTGTCTTTATGGGAGTGTTACAAATGAATTCTTCATCTAGTCTTCTGCTGGTGGGATGACCTGTTTGTGCCCTCTCAACAATGGGCAAATTTAAGGCAGGTGCATTTTCTTTTTTGGTAGTACATTAAAAGCAACAATGTTAAAGCTCTGAAATCAGGAGGTTTCTGTGGCTTCTCAGAAGACAGTGGGAGCAGCCTGGTGCTACTCTTACTCAGCTGCTGACTTTGTGGAAAGTTTAGGGCTTTACTCTACTTTAAGGGAGACAGTGCTGCTTTCTTAGAAAAATGTAACATGTTGTCCTGGTTTCAGCTACTTGCAGTATTCTGTCTTTAATCTTTGAGGGGAAAATCCTCCTATAAACCATTGTTATAGAGGAGATGACTAAATAGCACTTTTCTTTTTTTTTTTTACTTTGTAGCAAGTCCCTGCAAAAGTGGTCTAATACTGGTGAAGAAGTAGTCTCTTATTCTTCCTAAAAAGTTGGATGAAGATGTCCATAGTACTTGAGATAAAAAGAATGTGGTTAAAAGAAGAAACATTAATTTTTAGATGGTTGGTTGTATTTATTTTGCTGGGGTTTTGGTCTGTCCTAGTTGTATCTAGTTAGTACAAGACACCGTTTAAAGTAAGAATTGCTCTTTCTGGTTTTCATTAGCTAAAATAATACTGTGTTTCATTCTGCTGTACCTTCGTTATAGGAAGTAGAGCTGTATTGCCCATTTCAGATATTAGAAATGTTCTGAACCCTCATTTTGGAGCCCAACTAGCCACAGACACACTAGAAATTTGTCTGGTAACCATTCACATTTCAACTTCAGTATTGTACTTTGCTTTATATTCTTGGGCAACAGCAAGGCCTTAGCTTTCTTTCTGAGCAAATATGGGATTTCTGTCTGCTGCCCCATCAGGAGAATCAGAGAAAGCCACTCTAAGTGCCAGAAGTAATAAGACGGGTGTGGGGAACACAGTTGCGATGAGGATGATGGCTTGAATGTCATCTTCCATCTGAGAATGAGGGAATTTGGCTGTGTCAAAAAAACAAGGTATAAGTTTAGTGAACAACGGCTGCAAAACTGTGAACCAAAAGAGACAGATCTGTTGCAAAATATTCAGAGGTTTGTGTAAACACTTCTTGTATTCTCCACGTAAAATATACTTTATGACCAAAAGCACTAAGCAAGATGGACCTTTTTGTCCTAAATAAAAATGGAGCACCAGTCAGTTTAGAGAACAAAATCATTGCACACTGCATCAAATACAGTGTTGTTCTCTGTGAGGTTATTTGTTGTATATATCATTCAGACTACTAGACATGAACAGCTTCTATTTTCTTGTTTAGAAGAACACTCTTAATTCTAGTTTTACTATTCTATCTCTCTTTTTCACTTCTAATTAATGTAACCATTGTCATAAAAGAATGATCCAAAAAAGGGCCTTTATTTTTTTCTCTGTTTTATAATGCATGTACAGGTTGGTGTAATGTATACATTTGTATACAAGAGTATAGCCTTCCTCTGTTCCTCTCTTTCTCTCAAATAAAATATAAAACACAGCCACGTTCATTGTAAACACTCTGAAGAAAAGAAGAGGGACCTGAAAGAGGTTTTGGTGGAACATTCAGCACCAGAAATATCCAAGGAAATCCACTGCTGTGATGCTATAGAACTTAACAGAAATTCCTTGTCATTATAACTACCTGGTGTCCTGAATTCACAGCATGAATTGGCATGTATGTTTTGGTTCCTTCAACACCATCTTTTACTACTGCTCATTATGGTCTCGGCTTGTAGGACAGGCCTTCCCCCTCTCTTTCCTCTCTGCTTTACACAAAGGAGATGCTACTAAATACAATGGAGGAACCTCTCAAAAACTGCCATTCTGCTGCCCTTGAGCACCTTGCTTTTCAGAAGTGCATAGAACAGTGCACAGGGAGGTGAGTGTTTTCGTTTTCATTTTGGTTTTGGTTTTTTTTTCCTTCTTTAGCCTATCCTTTAAGGCTGCCCTTAAAAAGAAGCTGATGGCAATGGCAGCCTTCCTGATGAAATCTTCATTAGGGGATGGGTTGAGGCCATTCATCATTTTGCAGGAATAACTGAAATGGTGTCTGGCAGCAACAGCTCTGGCACTCTGGAGCTGGACTGAAACTGCAGCCTCAGGGAAAATTGTACTCTCATCCTTTTTAGCCAACAGCTCCCCCAGCCCCGCAGTTTCCACAGAGCTCTATCAAGCAGCCGATTCACACACTGAGGGCAGTGGATGCTTTATATGTAGTTGCACATCAACTCTCCCAGGGCTCTTAAGCGTTTAACTTATTTTTTTCTTCGGGAAGAAAGAAAAGAAAAGCTCCAGATGTTTTGAGTTTTCTTTTCTGAAATGGGTGCATTGCAGACAGCTCCTGTGCCTCCCTGGGAAACAAGTAACCACCCAAGCAGTCTTCCTGCTCGTGCAATGGTCATCTCTTGATAACCAGAAGGTACAGAGGGGAGTTTCATAAAAGGATCATCACCCACTTTTCTCCACTGATGTCTTTCTTTTACAAACAGAATTGTCTGGGGGGATTTTCAAGCCTTTTTATCTGGGCAGTATATGAGACGTTTGTTAAACTCAACTCAACTCCACTTTCACTGCCAACTATTTTAGGGATCCCTGGGGCAGCTCAGGGCACTGTAGCCATGTCCACAATGTGCAGATGTTGTGCAGTGTGGTTGAAGTCACTGCTCATGCATGCTTTGCTGTGTCGCAATGCACAGTAAATCCAGAGCACTGAGCCATGAATGTGTCACCCAGATGATTTGTGTGAAACAATAATTCCAGCATTTGTTGCGTTGGGATTTACATGTGGACATGTTGACTGTTTGTAAGGAACATATAGAATATGATGTTTCTGAATTGAGATTACCAAATATGTGCAATAGTTATAGGCACAGATTTCTCTCCAAAAAGTTTCTGGATAAAAATTGCTGGAGTTCACACAGAAGAATAATTTCATAAGACATGGGTAGAAAAACTAGTGTGGGTGTCATTGCTATTGTATATTGGGTCTATTTTTTTAAAAAAGGATTTAATTTGTATTATTAAGCTTTTCATCAACAACTCAAAAAATGGTTGTCTTTCAAGACTAAATACTTGCTCCAGCGCTGAAAATTTTCTGTAGGTAAAACTGTGCTTCATGGGAAGCATACTCATTTGGAGTAGACTTTTTTCTGAGAAAGAAGTCACTTGCTATCATGCATTCTTATACATTGTCTATAATTGCTCTCAGTTGCTCATAGCACATTTTCCACGGCTCAACGTATTTGATCATACTTGTGGAAACATTTGAGGTGTTTTCCTCGAAATTAATAACTAGTAAAAATGACAAAATAAAATTCCATGCCACTGGAGTTTGTTATGTAGCCCTCAGGAAGGGAAGACACGCTCTGGCTTTGCCTGAATCCCTATGAAATTAAACCTCTTTCATTGGACATAGCAATTACTTTAATTATAGCGCTGGGGATTTGGATAGAAGCTGGTCTGCAGGGCTCTGCCTCACACCCAGCAGTGTGCTAACTTCAGCTTCAGCTGAGATACAGCCAGAGAGAAACTCTGCAGCTATAAAGTGACCTTCCTAATGATAATTCTTGTCCTCTGAGAGAAAAGAACTGGGTGGAGGAAGGAGGGAAAGCAAGGAAGACTGGGAAGTGTTATTCCATATCTAGCTTAGAAGTAAGGAGGAGGATTGTGCCTGGTGCTGAACCATTTCTGCACTTTTCCTTGCTTGGTGGCCAGACAGCTGTCCTTTGCTTCTCCTGCAGCTTTCCTTGCTTCATGCTGGCGAGGCGGCAAGGAGAGCTGCATATGCAGGAGTGAAAGAGTGCCTTTGCAAAATGGTAGTGATGCCATTGGCATTGCATTCAGCTGCCCCCTGTTTCACCGTGGTATAGGTTTCTCTTTCCTCTTCATTTTGACTGGTAAAGGAGGAAGGCGAAGTCTGACTGGTCACTGGCCATGTCTGCCACTCATCCCTGCCTTTCCCAAGCATGAAAAGAGAAAGTGAGGATGCCAGTACTAGTAAACCAGGAGGCCAAACAGTCCAAACTGATACCATGTAGTCATCAGAAATGTTTGTGACTGGTATTCATCATTAAATTTTAAACTAAATTGACTTTTTCTCTTTTATTGTTTTTTTTTGGTTTTTTTTTTTTTGATTGGGTTTTTTTGTTTGTTTCGTTTGGTTTGGGGTTTTTTGTTTGTTTCTTGTTTTTCGTTTTTTTTTTGTTTGTTTTTAATTGTAGAAAGACAGATATAAAAGCTTTGCTTTTTCTATGAGTTCAAACCTAAATGGGGATGTCTTTTTCTTTTTTTAATCATTAGCTTTTCCTGGGAAGAAGGTGTGCACATTCACTGTGATTTCTGATGAATGCATGACAGCAGTTCTCCTTGACTCTGAAAGCGAGGTCCTAATTTTTGGGGGATGTAGGCTTCAGCCATCCTTTCGAAATGCAGAGCAGGTGGGAGCTGCACAGCCGTGTTGTCACCTAGTGAGTTGCCAATTTCCCTCACCACACTGAGTCCCTTCTTGCACTTCAGGGAGGGGAAGAAAGAATGCTTGTTCCTGCAGCAAATTCCGAGTGTGTATTTCCCTAGGAGAAAATGAGCCTGGCACATTGGTGTGATGGACTGTACTTGAAGTCTCTGGGATTTTATGTGGTGTTCCTGTGTTATAAGGAATCCAGAAAATAGGATATTTGGAGGGTGAGTTGCTGTTGTTACTGCTGCTGGCTTCCTGAAGTAGCAGCAGGTGTGTTAGTGTGGACTCTGCCTTCTTCCCCATCATCTGCTGTCCTTTTGATCTGGCTTATCAGTAGTACTGATCTATGGATGTGCCCAGGACCTGGTAGCATAGGTGCCAGGCAGCCAGGTTGTTGTGACAGCGTGGTTATGAGCATGTGCCACTGTGGCAAGTGGCATCAATTCTGCAGTTTCTGCCACTCAGTGTCAGGAACAAAATTGCATGAAGACCGTAGTATGATTGAAATTGTCAGGAACATTTAAATTACAGAATCACTGTGCTCCCAGGCTGTAAAATTAAATGTTGCTGCTCACTGAAGTAATTGAGTTGAAATGACTTGCAAGAAAGCACTCCAGTAATTGTCATTTGGATAAAGCGTTGTCTGTGCTCAAGTTACCATGTTCACTTTCTGAATGGGGAAGCCAGCCCAGTGTTTCAAGGATGTCCATCAGGAGTGATGCAGCAGCCAGGCCGCAGTGCTGGGCCCAACCTTACCTAAGACATGCCACAGTCAGTGGGAGAGAGGGATGTAAGGATGAACAAAAATGTCTGGTGCTGAAGCCCTGTGTGCAGATGAAGTTAAGCATTTGGCCAGATGGGTGCAGATCAATGGGGATGCAAATACAAAAGTAACTCAGGCAACCTGAATGTTCCTGCAACGCAGCCACCCACAATGCGGGCGTATCAAAGAGTAGAGCCAAGAAAGGGTGCTGCACAGTTATCTGCAACAGCATTTTTAACTCATCATTCCCTCAAGACCAGGGCTAAAAATGCTTGGTTTTCCTGCAGATTTCTGTTGCAAAGTTGATTGATGGTGGTGTTTCAGAAGTTCACAAGATCTGAATGAAACTTTTTTTCACAATGAAGGCATTTGTAAGGCCTCTCTCCTGAGTGGGTAATCTGCTGTCCAACAAAATGTGAACACAGACATTTTTTTTTCTTACAGCTGGGGGAACTTGCTTGGTCTCTCACCTTCCTTTATGACTAAAGACATGTACAACTATAGTTTGTCTTTGACAACCTTATCTTTCTATTGGGTTTGGCAGCCATATGTTAAAAAATTATGAACACAGACAAATAACATGTTTGGCCATGGCACCAAGCCTGCCAGATTTCAAGTGTTTGGACAATGCTCTCAGACATGTGGTTGTCCTGTGCAGGGGTTTGGGGTTGTCCTGTGCAGGGCCAGGAGCTGGACTTCATGGTTCTTGTGGGTCTCTTCCAACTCAGGATATTCTATGATCCTATGTGTGCCTCATTTCCCTAGGAACTTGGATAAAACAGCCACTGTTTACTGATAGGAGATGGGAATGAGGAGTACTTTTGTTTTTCTAGTCACCTTCCAAACATGGCAAGGTAAAAGCAGATAATTGAAAGTGAATAGGTTTGTGTGTGTGTGTGTGTGTGTGTGTGTGCGTGTGTGTGTGTGTGCACACATGTGGAGTGGAGAACATGTTGACAGGGGACGCCATTCCCATGGCACTAGTCCCCCATTCTCTGTGGCATTCAGGTGGAAAAAAAATGCTTGCTCTGAGCTGCAGGTTGCCTGAAAAAACACAGAAAATTAGTAGTTGTGGTTGGTAAGAGCTTAGCCAAACAGGAGCAATTGCTCCGTCCACTTGAGAAATGAAGCAATAGTTAGGTGAAAAAAAGAACAATGTAGGGCATAGTTACTTGCTCAGCTAATCAGGCTGCAGTTCAGCTCGTGAACGGAGGAAGCCCTGAAAGACGTGAGACTGAAAGCAAGTTAAAGAAGCATTGCAGTCACCTTGTGGAAGATACCACACTTCCACTTACCTTGCATTAGGTAAGCAGGAGGGGTTTGAGAGTGGTATTTTTCTTCCTATTTCATATCTGCCCAAAGTGCTTATCTGTCTTTATCTCTGAGCATTGATTTCTCTGTGCTCCAAGCCCTAAGTAACAATGAATCTGCCCTTTTAACTTGTGTTGAAGCATTATATTGCAACCTGTCTAAAATCAGGTTTGCAAATGAAGCATACTGTTTCAAACAGGTGTCTCCCACTAGTTACACTGAGGAGGCTGAAATGGTCTTGCTAGACAAAGGAGAGTAAAGTGCGTTAATTCTGCCTCAGAATTATTTGCAGATATTTTCTCTGGTACCTTTTATTCCTCTTAACTAGATGGCTCTGTGCTCTCAATTAAGCAGCAGTCACTGATGGAGAGAAAAACCTTTTCTCTTGTTTTGTAAAGTGCCTTGAAAGATTAGGGGTTAGACTGAAATGCTTGCTGCTTTATGCTGCTCCAGTGATGTAAAGCAGCTGCTAACTCACTGTAACCATTTGCCTGAATTGCATTTACAATGCTGTGCATTGCTGTGATGATGCAAGGCAGCTGGAAAAGACCAGTGAATCTGTTCCTTTAAAAGAAATAAAATACTTTGATAATTAAAAGTACAATGCTACTTTTATCTCTTTGATGTTTGCTTTTTCTTCAACTCCCTGTTTATAAAGACCAGATTGTGCTCGTGATTGCCGTAATCTGAAATTAAAACTAATGTTTATGGAAAAGAGTTCTCAAACTGAGGAAGGGCAACAGAATTAAACCCTGGGAGACATGTGAGGAATAGAAACCTTTAAGTAACAAACATGTTTGAATTAGGATGAAAACCTATTTAACTCTTGCCACAGGCCAAGCACACCTATCTTAAACAGGTATTCTGTTCATACTGTCTCTTGGCCAGCAGTTGATTGATACCATTTGCTATCATTAAAATACTTTTTTTTCCACCAAATCTGTGCAGCTCTTATCAGCAACCAGGATGGTAATGAAGGGCCTAATCCTGCTGAATTTGTTTGGAGCTCATTGCATCTCGTGCGTTGGTACAGCGCATTGAGGTTGCATTCCTTTTGAGCCTTCTTGCAGGATCCATCCCTGCAGGACAGCAGGGCCTGTCTGGGTTCAACCATGGCTTTCTAAGTCAGCTTGTGTATCTCTGTGTATAGCTGTCATGATGAGAAAGTTCGTTCTTTTTTGATTTTTTTTTTCCTTGTCTTTTAACTGCTCAGTCTTTCTAGCAAGATAAATTCGCTGCTTTTGGGGAGGTTTGGCATTTGAGGAAGAGGTGACTAAATTTCTCTCCCTTTACTTATGCAGCCTGTTTGTTTACTGTATAAAGGAGGAAACAAGCTAAGGCAGGCCAACATATAATTTCATATGGCCACGGATGAGTGAAAATTTAGACATTTTCTCCTTGATTTAAAAAAAATCCCCAGTAATCCTGTTTGCTAGTGAGGCATAGTGATAGTGGAACATGCACTGAGGACATATCGGGAAAGAGACCAAAGTGAACTGCTGTTTAACAGAAAAGCCTAAAAATATGCCAAAAGGGGAGGCAGTCATGTTGAGTAGCTGCACAAAGGGGTTTGTGTTGTGTTGTTTTGTTTTCCTGCTTGTGTGGTTTTGCCCCTTGGTTTGCCTGGAAGGGGAGTTGGAATGCACCGTGATGGGCTGCCCTCCATGCCGGAGGCACAGCGCATGAGTGCCTAGCAGCAGGTCTGGGGAAGGATGATTGATCCCTCCATTTAGGAGGCATAATGCCTTCTGAAGCAATGAGCAGATCAAAGACTTCAATGATTGACAGCGATTTATGCTGCTTTTGTTTTTAATTCCTTGACTCCTGACACTTTAAGATGGGACTTTATAAAAGAAGGATGCTGTATCCTAGGGTTACGCCTCCTTCCATAACAGGGAAACCTGAAGGAGCTGTGGAGACTGATATCCAGATTTCAGATATATTAGTTTTTATTTAAATCTGAGGTTCAGAGGTTTGTGGGCATGCTGTTTCTGTTATTAAATCATTATGCACCTACCTGGGGGGAAAAAAGCCAACAGTCTTACCAGGAGTGCCTCTATAAACATTTCTTACTCTCCATAGTGTAAGGCTTGTATATTAAAAATTCTTCGAATAGCTGACCTCAACAGGTGTTTTATTTGAGCAAAAAAACAATAAATAGTAATATAATCCGTGTGGAGCTGGCATTAGGCTTTGTGGGAAATGCATAATTTCCTTTACTAAATGTAGGAAGCTGCACAAATTTAATTTCTTTATTTTTGTCATTAATACCAAACCATCCTGGAGCTCTTTTCTCCTTGAGGCAGAGGGCCAAAGCCTGTTGCACAGAGCTACATGGAGGGATTTTCTGTGCTTTGTGTTGTGTTTTTCACTCCTTGTCAGTGCAGGTGCCCTTAGGGGTATCTGCCAGCCAGGGCACAGGAGGGATAAGAGCATCCCAGCAGCCCTTCTGCCCCGGGAGAGGGTGTCATGCCGTCGTGCTCACGGGAGTGGGGAGCGATCTCTGAGTGGCGCCGGATGTGTTGCGGCCCTCTGCTTGCGGCCGGCTCCGCTGGCAGTCCCTGCAGTGCACTATAAAGCAATTACTGTACTTTTGGCTTCTTGCTTCTGGAAGGCCTCATAATTTAAGGGCTGGTTTGTTTGTTTGTTAGTTTTAATCTAAACCATATGTAGGTTGCAGCTTTAGTGGCTGTATTTGACATGTTCTGGAAGGATGATGTCAACTTAAAAGATGTGCTTTGTTGAAAACATTTTGTCATTTCCCCATGTGGCAGAAATTGTGGTGTTGTCCTGGGGTCGCCAAAGACAGGGATGGTGGATTTCCCAAACCATTGCCACTGCTATGACAAGCAATAGAAGGACCAGGGAGGATCCAGTGTCATGATGCAGTCTTGCAATTTTCTAACACAGCCTTTCATTTTAATGGCAAACAAAGACAAGTTGTGCAGAAACTGTACATCTGAAATCTATCTTAATTTAGGCTATTTTCTATGAACTGCATAAAGCAGTGGTGGCTTGTATTTTCATTTTCCTGTATATACGAATAAACTCTACTGTTATAGCAGTGAAAGCTGCTGCTGGTCTTGCATTGCGATGACAAAACTGATGTAAAGGGATGTAATCTCCAGGTTAGGTGGGCCAGCAACCTCACCCAGGATGGCAAATGCTGCCTCTTTATGCTTACCATAAAGCCCAAGGTCCTACCCATTACGAGATGGTGTCTGAACTGTGGAAGTCATTAGAAAAGCCCATCACTATATTTTATCATTCTCATAAAGTTCATGAATTAAGGTCCACATTTTAAGCATCATTTACTGTTAACTCCTCTATTAACTATTTAGGTATCTTCAGAAAGAAAGTGCTCTTGTAGTAGTTCTCAGGGGATTTGAACTGTGCTTAAATTTGAACTTGCAAACTCTGTTCAGCTTGCTGGGTACAGAAGTCTGTTTCTAGCTTTGAACACATTTCCATAAGATTTCAACTCATTCTGGTCATCTTTGTGTTGGCAAACTAAAGAATTTGTTTAAAACCATGTGAACATGGAAGTTTAGTAGTCCTTGTATAGCTACAAGTTTGACATGTTAAAAAATGAAAAAAAAAATTTTAATTAGCATTTCATTTTAATAGAGTGGCCTAAGTCTAGAACAGTCAAAACACAAACCTAAGCCCAGAGGATTGCATTTTCAAAAGTAATTCAAAAGCGCATTTGGTACATGTTGATATTGGTTAAGAATCTTCCTTATGTTTAGGTGTTTTACCTTATGAATTTAGTGGTATCTCTTTTTCTCATGAGTCTCTCAAGACTTTTCTTGTTTCTATAGCTTTTCATCTTGGGATTTGCAAACAAGTATTGTGCTTTAGCTTGTGCACAACCCATCCCATTCAGCATAATTTGGTGTTGAACCTGCTTGGCCAAATTGATATTTATTCTGTTTGGTTTTTTTATTGTTGGCTACTTGGGTAATTGACAAACTGCTTCAGTGAAGTTGGACCAAGGCTTAGCTACTTTGGATCAAAAATGGAGGAAGTCTTTCACTTCCAGATTTTCTTCTGCTCATAATATTTAGAGCAAAATATAAGGAAAGATATTCCCTGATAATTCAGTTTTGGTTCTGTAGTTCTGTTGCGGCTAGAGGTTTTCTAATAACTAGTGTAAGTTAGATCAGGAGAATGCTTGGCTGATTATGGCATCATTGACTTACATACTTGAAACAGCTGCAACAGAAATCCTGTTTTGTTTGTTTGTCTTGTTTTGCTTCTTTGATGAAGATTTGTGTTGTTTGTTTGATTTTGGCTGGGTGTTTTTGTGGTTTGATGGTTTTGGGGGTTTTTTCTGCTTACTGTCTGTTTTAGAAATACAGGTTCTAGTGTTCCATGTCTTTTCAGGCCATACTTGCACATTAGGTGTTGCTCGTGAAAATGAGCTGTTTGCCCCACTCTGAGCCTTACACTCATTCTCTTAATGTCACTGGCAAGGAAAGGCCAGATGCTCAAAACCACAGGGGATTGCAGGGGATAGTACTGAGACCTGTATGAGGATGAGATCTGAAGGGATGGTACCATTTTCAGCTGCCATAGGCAGCTTCTAGGATCAAGCTGGAGCTCACTTAGGAGTAAAAGCAAACACGACCCAAACTCTTAACCAAAAAATCTTGGTCTGACTTTAGATACCAAAGTTAAATTTAGTGTAGTCATTCAGAATGGCTTCTTCCTCTCATTTCCTCCTCTGAAAGGATGATCATAGGCAGTGCAAAGAAAAAGCTTTCAAAATCAGACACAGTCCTTGGGCTGGGGTCTGCAATCCAAACAGTCATTGCCTGGATGTGAATCTTGGCACCAGGGTCAGGTGCTAAAACAGACCAGTTTTGGATTACTACAGTTGAGATCCCTTATGACAATAGCTTAAGCTGAAACATCTCTTAAATATGTCTCACATATGTTGGAGGGAAACTATGTGTTATGAGGCACCTACTCCCAACCCCAAAGCCCTTTTCTTACTGGGTTTGTTGTCAGGAAAAAGTTGGGATTAGCCACTGCTGTGTCTCTTGCAGTATTTGACATGGAGACAGACACCTCCTTCGCCCACAGTGCTGATGGCCATGCACCAGCAGGGGCTGGTCCCTAGTCTCCGTGGCTGGGAAGCGGTTGAGGAATGTGATCCTGGAGGGGATATGCAGGGGATACACCTGTGTGTGCTGCTGTGGCGCTCAGCAGGCAAGTTTTCTTGCTCTTCTCACTTGGCATGCTTTAGGTATCCCCAGCTGAACATATGGAGCCAGAACCATGTGCCAGTGGTGGTGTGTCCTGTGAAGAGCTATAGGGCTGGGGTAGTACTTGTCAGCTAAGCTTTGAAAGCTACATTTTTTTTGTTGCTGGTAACAAAATCATCTCAGCTTGTACACTATCAAAGCATCTTTTGCTTTAACCACATGCCTTGTTTTTGTCATACTGTAATATTCCCTCATACTGTTGGTTTCTTTGAGTTTGTTTGATGTAGACAGGAACTCCCACACTGAACCCCACCCCCTCTTTTTCTGTAATTAATTCTGTGATCTTTATTGTGAATATCTCTTGTTGAATCTTTCAAACCCACTTCTGAAATAGATAATCTTTTCACCAGTTTGGCATTGTACTTTCTTCCATTCCTTTCAAAAATGTTTAGAGGAGAAAAGGGAACAATTTCCCCCTCTCAGGGAGACAATCCATTTGTTGCTTTGGGGAATAGTTTGAAATAAACAGATAGAGTTTGCACATAGAATTTAACGAGCTAAATAATAGTCCCAAGACTGTTTCTTTCAGTTTTGTCCAGCACCCAGATTATGATGAATCTTGTGAAATATCTAGAGTAGTCACTATTCCCATAGTTTTTACTCACACTTAATTTTCGGTCGGTTGCTGACTTTTTTTTCTTCTGTTTTTCAAATACCAAAGGAAGCGCGGTAGGTGGCCCAATGGAAATTTACTTAGAAACAAATCCTTCAGCTGAAGAAATCAGACTGATGCACACTAGTGTTGATAAGACTGGGGTTTCTTTGCCCTGGGGTTGGTGAGACCTGTAGATATGGGAGGTGCAGCTGTGACCCTCCTGACTGAGGGGGAGGCAGAACATACAGTTCCCAGATCAAAGGGAGGGATTGTTTTTAAGTGCTATTTGCAGTCACTTGATGTGCAAAGTGGCTGGCTGCTGGCTGGGAAGGGTTGGGCACTGGTTACCTTGATGCAGTTGGAGAAAGATGCAATTTTGTTGAATCTCAGAAAGGTGCTGTCTTCTGATCATCAGGACCAGCACCATACATCTGCTGGAGAATGTGTCGGAAACATTTATGGGGAATCCATAAGTTTCCTGAGGACTTGGGCTGTTTGTTCTGGAACCACTTTGGAGGCACAAAATCCAGTCCCTCAGTGATCAGGGCAGGAGGACATTTTTGGCACGCACGGTGACCATATCCAGCGCGTGATAGTGAAAATACCCACCAAAATGCTGAGTCATGTGCTTTGGGTTCAGAAAAGTGACACCCAAGCAAACAGTCTACTTGGTATAGTTTGGTGGGTAGCTTGAGAGAAAATCATGGATTGTTTTCTGCCTCTGAAGATGGTTTGTTTCTTGTTGATGGAGAAAATTTAATTACATTCTAACAAAGATGCAGCAATGGCTGAGGTTTTTGTGCTAGGGGAGGGTTAGTACAGTATGCTTGTACGTTTTGCTTTTCTGTTCAGAATATTAGTGTTATTGTGGCTTTTTGTTTCTTACTTTCAATGAAAGAGGTTGACGGAGAGGTTAGATACCAGTTCTGCCTCAGTAATTCATTAAAGCAGAGCTGGAGGAACGGAAGTCGCCCTGTTCAAAGGTGTGGGGAGTGTTTTATTGTTCTGCACGGTGCTGTGAATGCCAACGATTTTGCAGCTGTGAAAAGGGCTCTTAATGAGTTTCAGCATTTTAATGTACTTCAAGTTCCCAATTGTACAAATTTAAGAAGCTTAGCAATTCAGTATCTCCTGAATAATGGCATTTATTTTATACTCTAAATACACTTGGGGAAGTCTCAACAATATTGCAGGAAGTCTTGGTAATATTGTGGCTCCTTCCCGATGTAATAGCTTTAGAGGACCTAATTGACTTGAACAGTGGAATTGGTCCTTTAAAAAACATGCACACACAATTTTTGATTAATGAGCCCCATAATAAATCATTAATCTTTTCGGGCTCACAAATTGTCTGCATAGTTTTCAAAGTAGAAGTTGTGTATGTGTTCCTAAGCTGTCTGTGTGATATGGTGCTTGCATTTCAAATCTATCACCTTAAATTTACAAAAAAAATAATCTAACATAATTTAATTTTAGAAAAACAAGTCCAAACTCTGAACTACTTGGTTACTAAGAGGCATGTGAAGAAACATCTAGATAGGAGTACTTCCTCTTAGAATAATAAAAGCACTGTAAAATGACCATGTAATGAGTGTCCTTCTTCCTGAAGGAGCCTAAAGTGCTTTTACACATTTTCTATAGTCAGTGTGGGTTATTCACCCATCACTAGAATGAAACCAGTCTTTACTGACTGTGCTAAACAACACTTTTTATAGGAAGGAAATCACAAATAACTCTTGCATTTGAAACTCTGGGGAGAATTTGAGGTAGGCAGATTGTAATTGCCCAATTTGGAAATGGGCCAGAAGACTGTGATTAATATACCCAGGCTGCACTTTAATTGTCCCAGAGTACTCAGGGCCTTGGTTTCAAGTGGGCTTTGTCTCTGAATAGTATTTCTTTTTCTTCATGTTAATTTTGGAGCTTATAGAATGGATAGCAGGTTTAGCAAAATTGAAAAGTGGGGAAATTCGTTACTTACATGGGAATTAGCAAAACTGGGACAGTGCAACACAGTTTTCTAGGTGTATCTCAAGTGGCAGAAGCTGGTTGTGAGTTTAGTTTTTTCTTATTTCACTGCATGACCTTTGATTTGGTTGACTCCCTCAAAATATTTTTTCCCATACTTGACTATTTCGAACTCTTTAAATATGGTTATTTAAGGTCCTAAAATTAATAGCACAGTAAATGTAAAAAGCTCTACTTAGCTATTCACTTTCTCTGGGAATTGCTTGCTCTTTGGAAACAATGTAATATCTCAAGAACCTGTGAAAGGCAGCCTAGCAGGTTAAGTTGATTGATCTTTAAAAATAGGGTCATGTAACTTGAAACTATTTCCCATAAAAAACAAACAAACTGCAGAGGTTCTTGATGCTTTTCTCAGCAGAGCCAGTCTCATCTGCTCCCTGGCATGGTAAGGCTGGGAAACCTCTGAGTGTGAGATCCCATCTTGAGGCTGCTGGATGTGCAATCCATCTGTGGCAGTCACTGATCTGCAGATCCCCAACTGAGTCAACATCAGGCTGAGACATTACTCAGTGGGATCCAGTGGTTATTTATTTTTCTCTTTAGAAAACAGAGTTTTTAAGGGGGTTTTTTGGTAGTTTTGGGGGTTTGTGACCAACTCCATATATAGAACATAGATGTGGGGGGTTTTGTGATTTGGGTTTTTTTTTTCTTTTTAAGTGGCCCACAGAATACACATAATGTTAGCTTGATCTGTTGACAGAGTTGAGCTGAGCACAGATTTCTCAGGACTGCATAATATCAGGTTTGTTCCCTTAGGTTTAAGGTGTTTACACAGCTAGTAAAGAAAGCTCACACATCTACAGCTATATGTTTTATCATATGCCACCAGGAATTGCTACAGTCATGACAAGAACTTCGCAATCAAACTCTGGAATTTCACAGGCGTCTTTTCAGTCCTACCTCCTTTACAAACAACTGCATTTTACCTCCTCAAAAAATGGGCAAAGTTGGGTTTGTTTGGGTTTTTTTCTATGATCACCTGCTGGTATCAGTATTAGCAAGGATAAGCACTGGCATAACAAGTGCACCTCAGATAAAGCCCTACTAATTTACATGATAAAATGGCTCTCTCTCATAATACTTCTTTGCACTAGTGGTGTAATATTAGAGAGCTGGGAGTTTAAGATGTTCCACTTTTAACCCTTCAGCTTTTCTTTTCACTAAAACTGTTCTGAAAACAAGTTATGAATGCAGCACCTGAGAGAGGTAATCCAGAAGCCTAAAGTGTTCAGTAGTTCAAGTAGTAGTTCAAGTAGTTCAAGTAGTTCAAGTTCTCTTCTTTAATGCTGTCTTTTTCATTATAAAGAAGATTCTGAAGCTGCAATAAAGTCATGGAATCATAGAATGGTTTGGGTTGGAAGAGACCTTAAAGGTCATTTAATTCCAAGCCTCCTGCCTGTGGGCAGGGACACCTTCCACTAGACCCGGTTGCTCAGAACTCCCCCTCAAGACCCCAGCCTGGCCTTGAACACTGCCAGGAATGGGGCATCCGGAACTTCTCTGGGCGACCTGTTCCAGTGGCTCACCACCCTCATGGTAAAGAATTTCTTCCTGGTGTCTAATCTAAACCTACCCTCTTTCAGTTTGAACACATTCCCCTGATGACTCCAATCATTTAAGGACCAACACAGGAACCAGGTCCAGCTTTCAGCATCCTAGGAGGAGACCACACCACTCCCTCTACACCCTGCTGCAGATTCCGCTTTGTCTTTAATTCCCAGCCATCCACTACATCCAAAATGCCCAACTTTGATTCCTTTCCAGTCTGGGACTTGTGGAATGCCTGCACATCTTGTCTCACAGTTTTATTACTGCAGAAATTCTTAGAGTAGTTTATGATTTATAAGTGAGAAAGAGAATAATAACATCCATCATTTGTTGGATTGATGCAACCATCACTTTTTATATGAACAGTTTATATACACATGTACAAGTAAATGTAAGATATGATTACATGCAGATATCTTTAATCACACACAAGCAGACCAGGTAAGCACATTAAGTGACTGTGTATGGGGAAACCTACTTTTCATACACACTCATACATATGATGCTTAATTGCAAATGTGCATCCTTTTCTTAGAAGCCTGGATGTAGGCTTACATGTTTTTACACATAGGCATCTGTTTAGCCAGATCTTCCAAACTGAAAGCATATGTAAACTGGAATGCACTTTTATGTGTATATTTTGTTGTTACACATGTAACATAGCGCAATACTTACGTACTTAAACACGTTATTCCATCATTGATGCAGAGAGACTATTTACAACAGCATGTAGTGACAGGACAAAGGGAAATGGCTTAAAACTGAGAGAGTAGAGCTAGATTAGGTATTAGGAAGAAATTTTTCACCATGAGGGTGAAAGGCAAGGCACTGGAACAGGTTTCCTGGAGAAGTTGTGGATACCCCATCCCTGGAAGTGTTCAAGGCCAGGTTGGATGGAGCTCTGAGGAACCTGATCTAGTGGAAGATGTCCCTGCCCATGGGCAGAGGGGTTGTAACTAGATGACCTCTAAGGTCCCTTCCAACCGAGGCCATTCTATGATTCCCATGCATATACACACACACACAGGCTCACACATATCCACAGCTGAAATATTGTACAGACATAAGAACAGATATGCATGAACCTCAGAGAGGTTAACATTGGAATGCTAGTGCATTTTCTCACAGGCCCGTTTAGTACAACATAGCAAGTCCTTGACATGTGAGCAGTCACAGCCAGCCAAGTCCAGATTTCTGGAAACAGAAGGAAAGATGGAGTTACAGGGCTTGGACCATTTCCTCATTTCCTTCTTCCATTTCTCCTTCTCACAGGGACTAGTCATGTCTACTCAAGCTCAAGTATTGTGCTCTGTTTGAATTTCAACTTGTAGTATCTTTCAGTCTCTTCTGTACCGTTCTCTTATATGATATTGTGCCATCCCTGCACAATTTGCCTCCTGGTCTCTGGGTTATAAAGGCAATGAACTGCATGAGCTTCATGCAGCAGCACCTCTGAGCTTGTCCTTGCCACCCTGCAAACAGCCCTGTGCTTCACAGCCCCGTGCAGCCACCCCTGTCCTGATGCATCTCACCAGCTGACAACTGCATCTCTTATTTCGTGTTGGCTGCCAGATATCTTTGCTTAATGGTTTGCTCAAAACTCTATTTCTGCCACAAGAACAGCACATGTGCCCTTTCACACCAGTTTCTTGAGCAGAGGGAAATTCTTTTTCCTCTCCACAGCAGGACAAGGTTATGGCTCCTCATGACTCAACAAAATTTGCTTTGTAACTCTGTCTTGACCTTTCATAGGTGGATAGAACTGGCCATATCGTCCACTTTGCTCTACCTATTATAATTTCAGAGTGTTTTTCTGCTTCCTTCTGCAGATAATTGTTGACTTTGTCTTTTTTCTCTGTGAATATACAACTGGAAACATTCATTGGCTTGAAAAACTTGAGTCAGCATTTCTTGCTCAGAAAACAGCATTCTTCTAGCTGATATGAAAGGTGGAGGGAAGTAATGAAAGGTTTGTAGGAAAACTCATTAAGAACTTGTGCTTGCCTTGGTTTTGGGAAGTAAGAGGGTATATAGACTCCTTTTTGGTTCACTGCTTCCCCCCACTGCCATCTTGCACTATGTTCTTTGTAGATGGAAAAGTACAATAAAATTCTCTTTTCTCTCTGCTTTCATCAAATGGCAAGGGAAGAACCATGTTTCTCGTACTGCTCACGCTATTACTCCTTTCTCCCCCACTATTGTAGGGGGAGTGAGGTATAGTCACCTGACT
The DNA here is from genome assembly GCA_013397975.1 of Machaerirhynchus nigripectus. Taxonomy (NCBI): domain Eukaryota; kingdom Metazoa; phylum Chordata; class Aves; order Passeriformes; family Dicruridae; genus Machaerirhynchus; species Machaerirhynchus nigripectus. The sequence goes on along the minus strand of VZRQ01008075.1, from coordinate 21,774 downwards.
TTCCCCAAACCTCCAGGTAATGCATTGAACCACTCAGATCCCTATTTTCTGCCTACACAAAGCATAATATACCCTTAGATAATGCTTCCTTCCCCAGTGGTACTTGGTTTCTGTGTCAGGGAAGGTAAGCTTTGACACTTAGCTCATCTGCTTCTCCCAATCAGGTTATGAGGAACCACAGACACCTGGCCCTTCTTCCCTGGCCGTCATGGGTCATTGATTTCTTTCCTGCCATTGCTGTGCTTTCCTTGTTCATTAGCTGTAGCCTCTGCAGTTCCCCTGGAGCTGGTCACAGGCCCAGGTTAGCTGAGGGCAGAGCAGGGAGGGAAGCGGTCCCACACAACCCAGTCCCCCCTTCAGCTGCCTGCTGTCTAGGCTCTGCTTTTTGACATTTACTGCAGCTGTGGAGCAGTGCACTTCTCTGGCAGAAAAAACCTAGTGCCAGCACTGCTAAGACTCCAGCTTGGACACCATGGGATCATGCCTGCTTGATTTGGCAAAGAGGCAGGATTTTAACCCCATTATTAACCCTTGCATGTTTCTTTCCTGATGTTGGCTCCTAATCTCAACTTCATTTACCAGGGCAATCTCATCACATAGAGCAAGAGCTGCTCTTATGGGTGCTGAGGAAAACACAGACAGCTCAGCTGCTGTGTGAATCCCATGCAGTGGGATTCAGCAGTGTTAATCACGGCAATTCAACCCTGCCTTTTTGTTCTATTTTAGTATGTTATATTTTAAATAAATAAAAGTTTCATTTTCTTCCCTTACTCATAATATTTCCTCATTTTCATCTGTGAGAGTGGAAACTGATTATTTCAAGGCCTTCATGCTAACCCTCTACTGGGATGTGCTGACTCAGCTTTGGAAATTCCACAAATAGGGAAAATGTGATGATGTTGCGTCTGTCGTGATTCTGAGTGCTAACCATCCCTTGTCACATTTGAAACATGACTTGGTTGCCTTTTTATATCTGATGCATTTAGATACAGCACAAGTGTTCCTGCAGTGTATATTTTGTGAGCTGAGCCTGATCTTAAATGGAAATGGTATTTTTGTCTGTGTTAAATACAGATTTCTCAAAATAAAACTGTCAAGGCAGTGTTTTATGATGGATTTTGGTTTCCTTAAGCACTGTCTATGTAGATATTTTTTTTTCCCTAGGTTTCTGTAGTAGTTAAAAGAATCCAGACTCCCTGAAAATTGATGCATCCTCAAGGACTAGTAGGTTTCTATTTCTGGCATGTGCATCAAGATGAATAACTTTTCTCTAGCAGTTTGTATGGACTCAGGCTAAGTAGGCCCCAACCTTTATCCCAACAGGAATTCCCAGACTAGAAAATTCTGACTTCATTTATGGTTTATAGGAAGTAACACAAAACATGACAAAAGAAAGCCTTCCGTTTTCTTCACAAGCAATCACATGGGACCCGTGCACTGCTTGAATTTACCTTTGGGTCAGTAGGTCAAATATTAAAGAACCTTATACTGTCCCAAAAAGTCCTCTTAAAGCTTTTAATGCCGTCCCAGTGCTGATAATTTACTACTGTTAATAGCTACAGTCTTTTTCCAGTCCAAGTGTAGACAGTTAAATGTTAAGCCTTTGAATTTTACATGGAGAAATCTGAGTTTCCTTAGATTCCTCAGACTTAGCCCCAAATCTAGAGAAGCTTCTCTAGAGAAACACATCAGTTCCTTCTGATCTACAGGTGGATGCAACATCGATAATAATTTAACCCCATGTGCAAATCTGTGTTGTTTTTATTTTTCTGGCAGCTTTGAAATGAAATATTAAAGGCAAACAATAAATGCATGATAATCATCAGAAGAAATGCATCCACTGGGCTATTTGCATCTTTATTAATCTGAATGCAGCTCTGAAAATATTTTCCAAGCACAGCTCCTGATGCTGCCAACTAAACCGAAGAGAATTTTGCTGTAGTATTCAGTTAGAGAAGGATCAAGCCGTGAAAGAGCAAATACTGTCCTTAGGAAGAACAACTGCTAGAAACAGTGGACAGAAAGCCCTAAAGGGGCCAAGTAAAAACCTGGCCAAGTACAGGTTACGTGTGCATGAACATGTCTGTAACTTGTGGCTCTGCTGCTCCATTATGCCATCCTATAACCACTGGAAGATCAGACAGCAAAGCCCTCACCTTTGCCATGCTCCTGTTATTTAAGAAGTCCAGTTGCTTCCTTTGCTGAGGAAGGAGCGTCCAGCCTCTGCTCTAACACCTGCTACAGTCCACAAGTTACACAGGAAGGGCTAATCCAGAGGTTGACCTAAATGCTTTAAAGCTACAGGTTGAGTAACTCAGTTTTGTCCTCTACAATGATACTGCACTCTGACCTCTGCACTGAGTAAGTGGTATTGGATCCTGATTCTGATTAAGGAGAAAGCCGTTTGTTTCCACTGCCATTTGTTTCCACTGCCATTTGCAATCCTTTTGATCTCATGTTGCTGTCATGAGAACACAGACATTCTGCTTTAAACTTTTAGGTAAGGAAGTAGCAGAGCCCAGTCAGCTCTGGGACCCACCACTCTTGAGAGCTGCCATCTTGACAAATGTAGACTACAAAAGCAAGATCTAGAAAATCTGTTATAATTTTAACCATTTACTCTAGAATCTGCATTGCTTTGTACATAAATCCAGCTTTTGAGTATCTGTTATCATAACTCTCGATATTTCAGTTTATGCAAAGTAAAATGTAGAATTCTTGAAAGAGTTCTATCATCTGAGTTCCGTCTTGAAATGCTTGGTTTTTATGTCAGGTGTTTGGAAGTATTATGATTTTAAGTAGAGAAAAAAATGTAAACTTCTCTTTCAGATTTTTATTGCAATCAATTTTTTTTCAGAGAGAATTTTATATATATGAAAAAAAGCATTTCAACTAATTAGTGTCACTGACACTACAGATATTTTCTAAAGAACTGAAATAAGTAGTACTACTAAATACTTACTTTTTGTTGTATCATGTTCTTCAAAATTACAAATAATCACAAGAATCCATAAAAATGGGATGGTTTAGTGCATTCTTCTAAGTTCTTTTTTTTAAGAGCGCTTTAGATTAAACTGTTAATTTAATGTTATTGATTTAGTGCATATGGAAATAGAGGTCGAATTAGTTTTCTTTCCTCCCTTATTAATAATGGAAAGTTTAGACTGTGGCCTGATTTCATGCTATGTCCTCTGCAAAGCAAGTAAGCTCTTCCATGACCTCTTTGTTCTCTGTTGCACCTCACAAATGCACCCTTTCTGTTGGACAGTATCATGGAAAGCACAATTCAGGGAGAAAGCGAATAGTAGAGTTAAATTGCAAGATTCGTTAACTCTCTGCGGGGGAGAAGGACTTGACTCTTGTCTAAATATCAGTCAGAGAGTCCTGCAAGATATACACCAATCAGCATGTCATTAGCCCAGCATAGCTTAAAGCAAACAAACATACTTGGGGCAGTATTGTCTAATGGGCAATAGGAAACTGTCGTAAGTTCGCCGGCACACTGTCAATGACAAATCAAAATAAGTAGATCATGTGTTCAGCTTAGATTGCAGCTCATCTGGCAAATTAGCCTTTTGCCTCCAGAGGTTATACGTGAGTTTCTGATTTCGGGTTTGTGGGTAGGGGTTTGTCTAGCGTTTTCAGAAATTGCTATAGACAGCCATCAGATCATCTGAGGTCATTAATTGATTCTTACTTAACAGCAATAAAAAATAGCAAACCAGTCACTAAAACAGTGTGAAAGAGAATATGGTGACAACTGAACAATTCAAAGCTAGAATGACACAATGATTTTTTTTTTTAGTTGATCTGCCTTTTTGGCTGCACTGTATTATGCAAGTTGGAAACTGGAAATTTGTTTCTAGGAAGACTAAGAAGTAAGGAAGAAACTAAAACTAAGAAGAAGTTTTAAAAATCTCACCTTTTTATAGCAAAAGTGTGAATAAGAGGTTCTTATAGCAGTCTTTGATATTTCTGGTTATGACTGTATTTTGTGGATGTCAAAGGAGGCACCATGTATCTTATAGAATGCTCTGAAGGCAGCAACCATAGTGACTCAAGCCCATATTTCCCACAGAAGACAAAGCGCAAATCAAATCATCACTGGCAGGTGAATTGCATGATGGAAGGTTCTGCAGCAGCTCTGTGCTGGACAGACCAATAACAATTCAGTTCCAGCAATATTTAGCTTTAGCAAATGCTGTGCTGTCCATGAACAAACTTAATTAAAAGAAAGCTGAGTCCAGCTTACACAGCAGACACGGCACTCTGATAGTTTGCACAGAGAGAAGAAATCCTGGGCATATATAAACTGTGAACTCTTTTAAAGTTCATGGTTTTAATTAAAACAGTACTTCTAAATAATACTCCACCGTGGAGCTGATACAGGTGTTTGTGACAAATAATTTCCTACAATACCTTTTGTTTTTTCTCTTCATAGGTCATGGGGTTTAGGCATTTGCTTGTTTGCAATTTTTGGACGAAATTTGGTAGAGCAAATTTTAGCCTATGCCTTGTTTAAGATGCAACCGTAAAGAGTGTTTCAGTGATGGCACAGTAATGCTGCGTGCCCAAGTCATACCTCTCTTTTCTGCTTAGATGATTCCAGGAAATGGGTTTCAAATGGCAGGGGTTCTTTTCTTAGTTCATCATAAAGTTCGGAAGTGCTTAAATTTACTTTTGCAAATAACAGTAAAATACATTTGAAAATCATTGGAAAAATGCTTTTCTTCAAAATAGCACTAATGAGCGTTTTCTGTGTTAATGTGCAGAACCATCGTGTCTTTTCAGAAATTGTCCTCATTGTTAACTGACTTTTGACATGACTTAGTGACAGTTGAGCTTATACAGAAAATGGATGCTGCAGGTTTAGTTTTAGCTGCATTTATAATGTTTGGATTTGGCTTAATTATTGCTGTATAGTGGTTGCATAATTATTCTGGGGCCAAATGCCCCGTGACTCTTTGGAAACACCACATTGTTAAAAAATTTTGCACCATTGTAGTGTAAACATCAGGTAGGGTTGGGCACAGAAGAAGGATAATTTATGAAACATGTAGTCAGCACTAAGTCTAAAAAGGCACAGTGACTACTGTGAAGTCGATCTGTCAGGGTGTAAGATTTAACATACTGAGATGTTAAATCTTTGCATACTGGGGCCTTTGGAAGACCATCAAACAACACAGAGATTCTTTTGAAGGTACCTAAGACAAAATAAGCTGCTTTGAATAACCACATGTCCTCTGTTCTTCAGTATTTTCCCTGTGAAACCATCCGTGTTTAGACAGTCTTGGTTGAGGAGATAGCTCATGCTTCCAACAATGCCTAATGCAAAAAAATTTTAAGTGGAAAAGGGATAAAACCAGGCTCAGTAGAGATAAGCCTGGGGGCATCATGCCAGTGTTTGAGGGACACTGTGCTAGTGAGATCTGCTGTCTCAGTGGACATAGGGGTGGAGATCCATGCAATAGCAAGAGCACGGGTTATTTATGTGTTAGAAACCTCAGAAGCACCTGAGAATGGTCATGTAATAATTAGGGCTTCTTCCCCAAAAATCATTTTGGGGTCAATAACCCAAATAGAAGTTAATCAGGCTGCTGCCATGAAAGAAAATTAAAATTGCTTCTATAAATACATCAGCAATAAAAGGAGACCTAAGGAAAACTTCCATATCTTATTGGATGTGGAGGGAAACAGTTACAAAGAATGAGGAAAAGGCTTATGAACCTAATGCCTTCTTTGTCTCAGTCCTTGATAATAAGACCAGCAGTTGTTCAGGTGAGCTGAAAGATGGGGATGGGATCAGAATGAAACCCACATATTCCGTGGGGAAACAGTTAGTGATCAGCTATACAAGTTCATGGGGCCAGACAGGATCCATCCAAGGATACAGAGGGAGCTGACATAGTGCTCATCGAGACACTTTCAATCATTTCCCAGCAGTCCTGGCCAACCAGGGAGGTCCTTGTTGACTGGAAGTTAGCATATGTCCCATCTATAGGGAAAGAAGGAGTATCTGGGGAACTATAGGCCTGTCAGTTTGAACTTCGTGCCAGGGAGGGTTATGGAGCAGATCATGTTGAGCACAATCACGCAGCACATACAGGACAACCAGGGCAGCAGGCCCAGGTAGGATGGGTTTTTGAAAGACAGGTATCTTTTTACCAGCCTGAGCTTCCATCACAATATGACAAACTTCATGGATGAGGGAAGGACTGTGGATGTCTTCTATGTAGAGTTTATTGAAGCCTTTCACACCATTTTCCACAGCATTCTCCAGGAGAAGCTGTCTGCTCATGGTTTGGATGCATGTGTTTTCACTGGATAAAAACTGTCTGGATGGCCAAGCCTGAAGAGTGGTGGTGAATGGAGTTGCATCCAGTTGGCAGCTGGTCACAAGTGGTGCTCCCCAGGGACCAGTGTTGGGGCCAGGCCAGTTTAATTTCTTTATCAGTGATCTGGATGAG